>SJYT01000840.1:11064-44710 GCA_006410635.1 Cephalophus harveyi | reverse complement strand
GGTGATGAACAGGGAGGCCTGGCGTGCTGCGATTCATGGGGTCGCAAAGAGTCAGACATGACTGAGTGACTGAACTGAACTGAACCCAAGAGAAGGCGATAGTTCTGCACAGGGTGATTTTAGAATTGCAGTGTTCACCGAGCTGCCATCTCATTTCTCCTTTTGAATGGGAGTGCTCTTGCTCTTACCTCGCCCCTGCTTTTACCATTGTGTATTGATCTGTGTGGGAGAAGGCAATGGCAACCCACTCTGTTGGTGGTTGTTATGGTTGCTCTTTCTTAACTTTCTTTTGTGGGAATTATTTTCTCTGTTTCTTCTTCAAATCCAGGAAAATCCCATGGGAGGAGCTTGGTAGGCTGCAGTCCATGGGGTCGCTAAGAGTCAGACATGACTGAGCAGCTTCACTTTCCCTTTTCACTCTCATGCATTGGAGAAGGAAATGGCAACCCACTCCAGTGTTCTTGCCTGGAGAATCCCAGGGATGGGGGCTGTCTCTTATACACATCTTGATTGTCTTCTTACAAAACTTAGAAGAATCTAAAAAAATGCTAAAACCAGTAAGTGAATTTAATAAGACTGGTGACTTCACAGTCAATATACAAAAATAAATTGTATTTCTAAATGTTAGAAGTGACCAACTGGAGAAAGAAAATTTAAAAGAATTATATTTTATAGGAGCATCAAAACAAAAGGTATCTAGGAAGAACCTCAGCAGCAGCAGCATTGATCTGTGTTGGGTAGATAGCTTGTCTTTTTAGATAGTGTCTTTAGATCATGGGAAGTCAGGTTTGAATGTGATATATCAGAGCACAGTATCCTACATGGTTAGATGAATATTTTGTGGTTTCTGGGATGAGACTCAGGGTATTTTGCATGTGAAAGGGATATGAGTAATTGCAGTGGGGAAGGCAGATGGCAACAGATTACTTTATTGGCTCTGAGAATTCTTCCCTCTCTGTGTCCAGGTCTTTGCTCTGTGACTCTAGTTTTTGTAACTAAGAAAGCAGATTACCTTTCCTTTTTCTTTGACTTAGGATTTAACCATGGCTTTGGCCAGTGAAATGTTACAGAGTATGATAGGACCAAATACTTGAACAAGCTTATGTGACTGGGTTTATCTTCTTGACCCCTAAGAGTTCCATGAAAATAATGTTTCTGGACTAGCTTGGTAGTTCCAGGAAGTGGATGAGCAGATATGAATGGCTCCACCTGAATTCAGACTAGATGAGCTGATGTTCTAGAAATATCCAGAAAAGTGAGAATAAATGATTGTGGTTTTAAGCCTCCTGTTTGGGAATTGTCATGTTGCATTTATGTGTCAATTGCAGACTGATGAAAGTCACAAGTTATCTCTAGTCTATTAAACTCAACAGCACTTGTAAATTTTGTCACTCTGACCACTTCCTCTTCTTGTAATTTGATTTCCATGACCTGCTTGTTTTTCACCTGCCTGCTGTTATGGTTGCTCTTTCTTAACTTTCTTTTGTGGAAATTATTTTCTCTGTTTCTTCTTCAAATCCAGGTTTTGTCCACCCTTAGCTTTGTTCTGTTTGTACTCTATATACTGTTCTTGGTGATGCATCTGTCTTCTTGACGTAATTCTCATCTTCCAACTTATAATACCCAGATCTCTGCATCCCACTATGATCTCTTTGTGCTCTAGAATTTTTAACCATTGATGGGCTACTTAAGCATGCTTGCATCACTGGATTTGTCTAAACACATGTTCCTTGTTTTCTTCCTTAAGTAGATACCACTTCCTGTGTATCTGAGTGACTTGAATCCTCCTTTCCCTCACTTCCCACATCTGATGAATTGCAAAGTCCTGTCAGTTCTATCTTTTTATATATTTTATTTGCATTCACTTCATTTAAACCCTCTAGCCTCTATGTTCTTCTAGGGCCCTATTATCTCTTGCCTAGATTTCCACAGCTTCCTTTTAACTGTTTTTCATTCTTCCAGTTTTGTATTTATTCAAGTCATTCATTTCACCGCAATCAAGGCTGTTTATATTAATTAGGGTTCTTTGGTGGAAAGCAAGAGAAAGCATCTCTGACTAACTTAATAAAAAAGATGATATATTGGAAAGAATTAGAAAGATATGTAAATGTAGAGACATTACTTTGCCAACTAAGGTCCATCTAGTCAAGGCTATGGTTTTCCAGTAGTCATGTATGGATGTGAGAGTTGGACTGTGAAGAAGGCTGAGCTCCAAAGAATTGATGCTTTTGAATTTTGGTGTTGGAGAAGACTCTTGAGAGTCCCTTGGACTGCAAGGAGATCCAACCAGTCCATTCTGAAGGAGATCAGCCCTGGGATTTCTTTGGAAGGAATGATGCTAAAGCTGAAACTCCAGTACTTTGGCCACCTCATGAGAAGAGTTGACTCATTGGAAAAGACTCTGATGCTGGGAGGGATTGGGGGCATGAGAAGAAGGGGACAACAGAGGATGAGATGGCTGGATGGCATCACTGACTCGATGGATGTGAGTCTGAGTGAACTCCGGGAGTTGGCGATGGACAGGGAGGCCTGGCGTGCTGCGATTCTTGGGGTCGCAAAGAGTCGGACACGACTGAGTGACTGAACTGAACTGAACTGAAAGACAGGTATTTTTAAAGAATAATGTTCTGAACAGATATAAACTAATTACAATCAGTGGGAATTGCTATGTAGGTTTGCCTAGGCACACTTGTTGGAAATGAAAAATATGGATATATTTTCACTTGATTGACTGGAATTAGGTGGTGCTTTTGTTCTGAATGATTATCAGAGAGTAGTGACTGAAAGTATGTGACAGTTGGAAACTCCAGTGACTCAGTTGCTGAAGATCGAAGAAATTGGAATTACAATCTCTAAAATTGTACACAATGAGACAGAGGTCATCCCCAAGAGGGAAATTAGAATGTTATTATGAAGGGGAGATAAATGCTGGGTGGCCCTAAATGGCTAAATGATTATTATTCTATTTTCCTTGCTTTGCTCAAAAACATTTTAGTATGTCTTCATGTCCTTCAAAGTAAATCCCATGGTCCCTAGCTTGACAGGTGTAGCTTTTTCTGAGCTCTTATGTCTTCAAAGTTATAGAACATCTAAATTATCAAAATCAGCAGAAGAGTTAGACAGACTACTTATACTTCTTCTAATGTCAGTCCTCATCTGGTTCAGGGACCATGGCTCTTGCTACCTCCTGGGTCTGCTCCCAGTTCTGCCTACCTAACTCCATCTAATCCTTCAGAACTCACTTACAGTTCATCTCTTCCAAACAATGAGAGGGTATAGCCTGTCTCTCGTGAGCTCATGTAGGCCCCAGGGCTTGCTTCTAACATAAAGGACTTATGCCGAGTTTTAATTGTCTTTTGAAGAAGCTGGAGTGATTCCCACTCACATCTGAACTCTCAGTGGCTCATACTGTCATAGGCACATAGTAAACACTCAATAAATTTAAGAAAAGTTCAACAATATGTTTCTTATTTCACTGGTAGATTGCTTGCAAGCACCATTAAAATGGTAGTAACATTAACCACATGGCAAAGATGCAAGATAGCAAGGCTTTGAATTAATGAAATCCACCCACTCTGGCCTCATAAATCACACTGCAACATTTTGTTCCAGGTTCCACAAGTGCAATGCTTACATTTAATTGCACTGATCAAACTCTCCTTATGCTAAATTCCTGTATATATCATCCTCTGGGTAGGATCAACTGAATAGTTTCAAATCCATTTGTTTCAAAATCCCAGGAGGACTCTGTGTTCTTGTGTGACTTTGTGTTACTTCCTGATGACTCATGGAGTATAAGAGAAATGAAAGTAGATGCTGCGTAAATAGATTCTCCTGGGGAGAAAATTCCTCTTTAAATCAATTTAATTTTCCAAGTTTTTTGAAATGTGAGCTAAGCATGTTGCATCTTTAAGGAGCTCAAGCTTCTTTGCAAATATTTGGTCCCATATTTTTGAAGCATTCTTAAAGCCTAAAATGACCGGCTTCAGCTTCCTGGTTTCCTAGTTACCTGTAGTTTGGTAGGTATATCAAAGGCTAGAATCCATTCACTCTGTTTTTATAGACAGATCAGTGGTATATTCAGAGAATAATAATAAAGAAAATGATACAAAAATATGGATTTCTACAGAGCATGTTTTTGTCATAGAACTGAAAATTCTTTCCCATATATTATATCATCATATTATTTGTTTTGTCTTAGTGCATACTTGCTAAGTTGCTTCAGTCATGTCTGACTCTTTGTGACCCTATGGACTGAAGCCCACCAGGCTCCTCTGTCCATAGGATTCTCCAGGTCAGAATACTGGAGTGGGTTGCCATGCCCTTCTTCAGAGGATTTTCCCAACCCAGGGATTGAACCTGTGTCTCTTATGTCTCCTGCATTGGCAGGCAGGTTCTTTACCACTAGTGCCACCTGTGAAGCCTATAAAACATAAATGTGGAAATAAAATGGTTGGGGATGCAAAGGCATAAGAAAAAAATTATTTTTAACCAGGTCTCCAGGCTTATTCTCCTGCTGCTATCTCCAAAGCATGCTGTTGCCCACCCACATTTACAATGCTGGCTTATGATCATTTGAATATCACAATGGGTATATTGGCAAATTCCTCTCAATTTTTCTCTGGTTAGTATCCTTGAGAATAAGAAGGACTCCCAATTGACCAATGCAATGTTTTGAATACATACTATAATGAATCAATTTGCACAGGCAAACATTGGTTTCCCTTACTGATTTGATTTTCTGAAACCTACTGAATGAAAGTCAGAATTCATTAGCTCGACTCTAAGTCTTCTGACATCAGATCCCCTAAGCATTCCCTATCTCTATTCTAAACAAGCCCTTTACAATGTTAGATTGACTAAACATTAGTCCTCTAAACTATTTTCAGAAGGAAGTGAATTTCATAGTAAAATAAGTTTATTAATGGCTGTATATTGTATTGCCCTCTTAAGGATGTAAAATGCAAATTAGTATATCAAAAGCTCTGAGACATCTTTTAATAAAGAACCAGTTTCCATTTTGTTTAACCCAGTGTTTTCCTAGGGTTAACCGAGGGACCATAGATTACTATTTCACATGCCTCTAACTACCTAAGAAAAGAGTTTCTGAGTTTGGGAAAGCCTTGCTTTGTGTGTGCATGCTCAGTCACTCAGTCGTGTCCAACTCTTTGTGACTGTAGCCTGCCAGGCTTCTCTGTCCATGGGATTCTCCAGGCAAGAATACTGGAGTGGGTTGCCATTTCCTCCTTCAGGGGATTTTCAGGACCCAGGAATTGAATCTGAGCCTTGCTTTAGGCACACTGAATTGTTGCCCAGGAGTTTCCTGTGTTCATTCAGTTCTCTCATCTTGGAATATTTCATCCACCGTTTCAAATATCTTTCAAAGCTAAGTCTGTGTTCTGTCCATCATCTTACCAGGTATTCACAGGAAGCTGTGTCCCTTCCCACTTCTGAACTCTTAGTGTGTTTTAGCTCTCTCAGATGACACTGCTTGTACTCTGCATTGATCAGTTTAACCACTTTCACTGGACTTTGGGTTCCTTGAGAGTAGAGCCTAGTTTTAATCATTATTCTATCATCATCTGTACTTTTTATACATCATTAATCAAATGTCACTGTAGTGTTAAGGCTAGGTTCAACTCTGTAGAAAAAATTTTGTTGATGATATGCAAAATGACCAAATATATAACTTAATGACATTGATACTTGAGTGACAGTTGAATTTACGCAAGGATAAGAAGTCAATTATCAGCCCCTCCCAAGTCAGGCCTACTATTGTTGCCTATCTCTTTCACGAACACAAACCATTAAGAATCAAACATCTTAGCCCAGTTTTCAGGGGTCTCTTGTATTAGGGTCCTGTTACTTCAGTCTTTGACTGTCTTCAATAGTGAAAATCTGTTCTAAAAAAATGTCTCCTCATCAAATGAATAAATTGTCTCTTCTTGCCTTCATGCTAACTTTCATGCTATACACTGTTCCCTTGAATGCTTTTCATTCTCCTAATCACTTAGCCATGCCTACTCATTCTTCCAGGCCTCATTTGAGTCCCAAGTTCAAAATGAAGCCTTGATCACTTCAGGCACCTTATTTCCTTTGACATGTAGCATAATAGTAGTATTGATTAGTTACCTTTTGGTCAACCTTTTCACACCAGGCCTCAAACATCTCAAGACAGGTACATTATGTTTGTCCATTTGTTGCCTCAGAGAACAGTAATCATAACATTAATACATAGTATTTAGTGGCCTCTTACTGTGTCTCAATCATGACTCTTAGCACTTTGCATGGATTGATTTGGTAAATCTTCAGTAATCTGGGGCACAGAGAAGTTAAATACTTTGTCTAAAGTAACACAACTTGCTTTTGATTAAAACTCAAGTGATTTGGCTATGGAACTCATATGCTTAACCACTAAATGGTAAGTTAAATTAGGTAATTTCCATTTTCTTAGGTGCTTTGAACTGTGAATATCCATACACATATTTGGACTTCCCTGTGGTTCAGTTGGTAAAGAATCCACTTGCATCGCAGGAGACCTGGGTTCCATCCCTGGGTTGTGAAGATCCCCTGAAGAAGGAAAAGGCTACCCACTCCAGTATTCTGGCCTGGAGAATTTCATGGACTGCGTAGTCCATGGGTCACAAAGAGTTGGACATGACTGAGCAACTTCCACCTCACATACACATATTTATTGCATGGATTATATTGATAAAATATATATATTCTCATATATTATTGTAAAAATATTCTATAGAAGAAGAATTTCTTTTTAACTGGGAAGGACTAAATAAATATCTCCAAAAGAAACTGGAACCCAGGATAGTTATACTTTTTTTCGTCAAGTGAAAAAACATATCCAAGCCCCAACATGAAATACATAATACAAAGACATAATTACAGAATTTTATTTTATTTGAGATAAAACTCTGTATGTATACTTTCAGGAAAAAAAGCTCACTGTACTGTGATAGCTTATGGAACATACTGCTGCTGCTGCTGCTAAGTCACTTCAGTCGCGCCCAACTCTGTGGGACCCCATAGACGGCAGTCCACCAGGCTCCCCCGTCCCTGGGATTCTCGCGGCAAGAACACTGGAGTGGGTTGCCATTTCCTTCTCCAATGCATGAAAGTGAAAAGTGAAAGGGAAGTCGCTCAGTCGTGTCTGACTCTTAGCGACCCCATGGACTGCAGCCCACCAGACTTCTCCGTCCATGGGATTTGCCAGGCAAGAGCATAGCAGACATTTTAAAATCTCAGGGAAAGTAATATGTTTTAGATTTTAAAAGAGGAAAATGACAGTTTTTAGACAAACTAGAAACATCAGCTATAAGCTAATATTGTTGTTTGGTCACTAAGTCATGTCCATCTCTTTGCCACCCCATGGACTGCAACATACCAAGCTTCCCTGTCCTTTACTATCTCCCAGAGTTTGCTCCAACTCTTGCCAGTTGAGTTGGTGATGCTATTCAACCATTTCCTCCTCTGTTGCCACCATCTCCCTCTGTCCTCAATCTTTCACAGCATTAAGGTCTTTTCCAACAAATTGGCTCTTCACATCAGATAGCCAGAGTGTTAGAGTTTCATCATCAGTCCTTCCAATGGATATTCAGGGTTAATTTCCTTTAGGATTGACTGGTTTGATCTCCTTGCGGTCCAAGGGATACTCAAGAGTCTTCTCCAGCACCACAATTTGAAAGCATCAATTCTTTGGTGCTCAGTCTTCTTTATGGTTCAACTCTCACATCTGTATGCTTAATCATGAGCAAATTTTGCCTCAGTTTTTGAAGCAGAAGTTTTGTGCAGTAGAATCAGTGAATGGGTTAATCAAGGATCTGCTGAGTGTTTATTCTTCTCCACTTGCAAGGATCATTTGGCAGGACTTCTTGGTGTAGTAAGATTGACCTTTGCTGAACTCACAGGTGATATTTATAGACACT
Source organism: Cephalophus harveyi (assembly GCA_006410635.1). NCBI lineage: Eukaryota > Metazoa > Chordata > Mammalia > Artiodactyla > Bovidae > Cephalophus > Cephalophus harveyi. Next base: position 36,770 of record SJYT01000840.1, on the reverse strand, counting down.
TGAAGCATAAACAAATTTCAGAAATTCAATATTCAGTACTCATGGAAAAATTTGGGAAGTATTTAAAAAGAACTGAAATGAATAAAGATAACACTAGGCATTAGACACATACATACAAAAAGTATTGATAGCACTTCCATTAGACAGATACATACAAAAAGTATTGATAGGACTTCCTTGATGGGTCAGTCGTTAAGAATCTGCTTGCCAATATAGGGGACATGTGTTCGATCCCTGGTCCAGGAAGATTCCACAGTCTGAGGAGTGACTAAACCCATGCACCACAACTACTGAACCTGTACTCTAGAAGCTGGGAACCACAACAAAAGAAGCCACTTCAGTGAAAATCCTGAGCACTGCAGCAAATAGTAGCCCACACTTGCTGCAACAAAATAAAGCCCACATGTAGCAATGAAGACCCAGAGCAGTCAAACATAAATTAAAGAAATATTGATACTTAATTGATTTGCTTTGAGATGTTTTAATTCTAAGGAACCCTACTTGTATGTCAGTGATCAGGAGTGTCTCCCATAGTGCCTTCCTCCCCAAGAAGCTAAGAATACCTGATGCCTTGTTATAATCTATGATGAAATGCAATCTGCAAAAAACTGAATCACTGTGTTGTACACTTAAAGCTAACACAACATTATAAATCAACTATACTTCAGTCAAAAATAAGTATGATGATTTTAGCTATTTTAGGGGTTTCTGTATTGTTAGGGCCTGCTTCTGACTTTTTTACACTGACATTTCTGATAACTGGTTATCTGTTAAAGAATCCTACTAAAATTTTTATGTTGTACAATACCTTAGTGTGTCATCTCTCTCCAAAGTAATTACATGTAAAGGCTGGACTACCTAAGGATACATTGCCTGAAGTGAAGTGAAGTGAAGTGAAGTGGCTCAGTTGTGTCTGACTCTTGTGACCCCATGGACTGTAGCCCACCAGGCTCCTCTGTCCATGGGGTTTTCCATACAAGAATATTGGAGTGGGTTGCCATTTCCTTCTCTAGGGGATTTTCCTGACCCAGGGATTGAACCCAGGTCTCCCACAGTGCAGGCAGATACTTTAACCTCTGAGCCACCAGGGAAGCCCACAATGTGAGTCCCAAATTATCAACATTTTAAGATTGTAATTCTTTCACCAGGGTAGACCAAAAGGGGATAAAATATTGGTCCTAGTATTAGTATTTTTGGCCAAATTTTTAATGGGTTTGTGTGTGTGTGTGTGTGTGTGTGTGTGTGTGTGTGCACATGAGCACGTGTAATATTTCTAGAATTCTGTTGGGTGCTCTTTAGCCTTTCATTCCCTCTCTACCATCCTCTGTAAAATTTGCCTTCTGGAAAGACTCTAATGCCAGTCATTTTCAGCTTAATGCAAATTTAAGCAGAGTATTTCTCTTGAGTGGCTTCTGAATTTTAAGTCTAATTTAAAAACAAGAGATTCTCAGAGAAATGCAAATTAAACCACAATGATGTACCATCTCACAGAGGTCAGAATAAAGTGAAAGTGAAAGTGAAGTCGCTCAGTCGTGTCCGACTCTTTGCGCGCCTGTGGACTGTAGCCCACCAGGTTCCTCTGTCCATGGGATTCTCCAGGCAAGAATACTGGAGCGAGTTGCCATTTTCTTCTCCAGGGGATCTTCTCAACCCAGGGATCAAACCCAGGTCTCCTGCATTGCAAGGCAGATGCTTTAACGTCTGAGGGTATGGAGAAAAGGGAATACTCTTAAACTGTTGGTGGGAATGCAAACTAGTACAGCCACTATGGAGAATAGTGTAGAGATTCCTTAAAAAACTGGAAATAGAACTCCCATATGACCCAGTAATCCCACTGCTGGGCATACTCACCGAGGAAACCAGACTTGAAAGAGACATGTGTATCCCACTGTTCACTGCAGCACTGTTCACAATAGCTATGACATGGAAGCAACCTAGATGTCCATTGGCAGATGAATGGATAAGAAAACTGTGATACATATACACAACGGAATATTACTTAGCTATTAAAAAGAATGCATTTGTATCAGTTCTAACGAGGTGGATGGAATTGGAGCCTATTATACTGAGTGAAGTAAGTCTGAAAGAAAAACACCAACGCAGTATATTAACACATATATATGGAATTTAGAAAGATGGTAACAATGTTCAAGCTGGTTTTAGAAAAGGCAGAGGAATCAGAGATCAAATTGTCAACATCTGCTGGATCATCGAAAAAAACAAGAGTTCCAGAAAAACATCTATTTCTGCTTTATTGACTATGCCAAAGCCTTTGACTGTGTGGATCACAATCAACTGTGGGAAATTCTGAAAGAGATGGGAATACCAGACCACCTGACCTGCCTCTTGAGAAACCTATATGCAGGTCAGGAAGCAACAGTTTAAGAATTGATGCTTTTGAACTGTGGTGTTGGAGGAGACTCTTGAGAGTCCCTTGGACTGCAAGGAGATCCAACCAGTCCATCCTAAAGAAGACCAGTCCTGGGTGTTCATTGGAAGGACTGATGCTAAAACTGAAACTCCAATACTTTGGCCACCTGATGCGAAGAGCTGACTCATTGGAAAAGACCCTGATGCTGGGAAAGGAGGAGAAGGGGATGACAGAGGATGAGATGGTTGGATGGCATCACTGACTCGATGGACATGGGTTTGGGTGGACTCTGGGAGTTGGTGATGGACAGGGAGGCCTGGCATGCTGCGGCTCATGGGGTCGCAAAGAGTCGGACATGACAGAGTGAACTGAACAGAATGATGACCGTATATGTGAGATAGCAAAAGAGACACAGGTGTAAAGAACAGACTTTTGGACTCTATGGGAGAAGATGAGGGTGGGATGATTTGAAAGAATAGCATTGAAACATGTATATTACCATATGTGAAATAGAACACCAGTCCAGGTTCAATGCATGAGACAGGGTGCTCAGGGCCAGTGCACTGGGATGACCCTGAGGGATGGGATGGGGAGGGAGGTGAGAGGGGCGTTCAGGATGGGGGACACATGTACATCCATGGCTGATTCATGTCAATGTATGGCAAAAGCTACTACAATATTGTAAAGTAATTAGCCTCCAATTAAAATAGATAAATTAATTTTAAAAATTAAAAGAAAAACAAGAGATTCTATCAACAGCAAGAGATGTTTTAATCATTCTAATATGAAGAGAGAAGTAAAATTCTGGCTCTACAAAACATCTGCACTGATTGAGTAGTGTTCTCTCCCAAATTCACTCACATTCACTCTAAACTTGTGGTTATAACCTTATTTATAAATAGAGCCTTTGTAAATGTAATCAAGTTAAGATGAAGTCATATTGGATTGGATTTCCCAGGTAGCACTAGTGGTAAAGAAACTGTCTTCCAATGCAGGAGACATAAGAGATACAGGTTCAGTCCCTAGGTGAGGAAGATCCCCTGGAGGAGGGCGTGGTAATCCACTCCTGTGTTCTTGCCTGGAGAATCCCGTGGACAGAGGAGCCAGGTGGGCTCCAGTCCATAGGATTGCAACAAGTTGGACACGACTGAAGTGACTTAGCACTCACTCTTATATTGGATTAGGCTATAATATCAATATAACAAGAGAGAAATTGGACAAAGATACAAAGGGAAGATGCTATGTGAAGACAGAAACACGGATTGGAGTTGTTGCCACAAGCCAAAGAGTGCCAAGAATTGTTGGCAACTACCAGGAGCTAGGAAGAGTCTAAAAAGATATTCTTTTAGAGTCTTCAGAAAGAGCATGACCCTGCCAACACCTTGATATGAGATTTCTTGCACCCAGAGAGACAATGAATTTCTTGCACCCAGTGAGACAATGAATTTCTGTTCTTTTAAGCTACCCAGTTTGTGGTAATTTGTTACAGAAGCCTCAGGATACCAATAGATCATCCAGACAACTCATTGAGAAAACAAAGTTGAGTTTATTACTTACTGTAGTAAGGAGAAACTTGTTACCCTGCCAGAGGTTTAGTAGCTTCTTAGATGGGGGAGCGGAACATTGTCAGGATATTTATTGACATTTTTGAAGATGAATCTTTCACTGAAGAGACTTGATTGCCGGTGTATAAAGACCACACTCTTAACTACTTAGGATTGGTAGATATCAAGTGAGAAAGTTGAGTTGAAGGGTCATAAAACCCTGAAGCGTCAATTGTCATTTCAGCTTTCTAATAAAGAGTTGATGTATTGCTCAGAAAGTTCCTAGCATGAACAATACAGTTTTTTTTGCAATTATTATCTTCTTGTCAAGAGATTCCTGGAGTAGTAAATTGTGCTGATGAAGTCCATAGAATAGTTGCATCATGTTACTATGGATAGTAAAATGTGTGAGTGCAAATCGTTTCTCTTCTCCGGTAACAAAAGTCACAACCTACAGCCAGTGAACTGCTCTCGCCGTCTCACATAAGCACTCACTTGCCTCAGCAAGGGGCATGCCATCCTGACAGCCGTGACTTCAGCAATTTTTCTCTTAATGTAAGGAGCTCACTAGATCGTGCCTTTGATTGGCTTACATTTTTACGTGTAAGTACACAATTCTGGAGTGTCCAGGTCTAGAAAGAGCAAAACAGAACCATACCTCATTTTAGGTAAGACTTAAAAGAATGGATAAGGCTATCCCTTTCCAGTAGTCATGTATGGATGTGAGAGTTGGACTGTGAAGAAGGCTGAGCTCCAAAGAATTGATGCTTTTGAACTGTGGTGTTGGAGAAGACTCTTGAGAGTCCCTTGGACTGCAAGGAGATCCAACCAGTCCATTCTGAAGGAGATCAGCCCTGGGATTTCTTTGGAAGGAATGATGCTAAAGCTGAAACTCCAGTACTTTGGCCACCTCATGAGAAGAGTTGACTCATTGGAAAAGACTCTGATGCTGGGAGGGATTGGGGGCAGGAGGAGAAGGGGACGACCGAGGATGAGATGGCTGGATGGCATCACTGACTCGATGGATGTGAGTCTGAGTGAACTCCGAGAGATGGTGATGAACAGGGAGGCCTGGCATGCTGCAATTCATGGGGTCGCAAAGAGTCGGACATGACTGAGTGACTGAACTGAACTGAACTGATCTGAAGCATTTTTAAAGGACTATTAATGTGGGATCATTTTAAAAGTCTTTATTGAGTTTTGTTACACTATTGTTTCATGTTTTACGTCTTGCTTTTGTGGCCGTGGAGCATGTGGGATCTTAGTTCCCTGATCAGGGATCAAACCCACACCCCCTGCATTGGAAAGCCAAGTCTTAAACACCGGGCCACCATGGAAGTCCCTCCCTGAACACTTTTAACTTGTCCATTATAGAGAGAAGGTGGCCCTAAAGGGCCAGTTTGTGTTTTCCCTCTAGGCTGTGATGCAGGTAGATGTAGCTCCTTCCTCTTTTGTGTATCTTGGGCACATGCAATCATCTTTTCTGTAGAGAATATGTAACAGAAAGAGTAGGCTAATTGCTATAATAAACAACCCCCAGATATCAATGGTTTTATACAATAAATATTATTTCCTACTCAGGTAAGCATTCCGTGTGAGTACTCTGCAGACAGCTTGGTGAGCAGTTTCTTTTCTTTTTTTTTAATTTTTACTTTATTTTACAATACCGTATTGGTTTTGCCATACATTGACATGAATCCACCATGGGTGTATATGAGATCCCAATCCTGACATTCCTTCCATCTTGTGGCTCTGCAAGCCGTGAAGTTCTCAGAGTTCTATTTATCAGCAGGTGAGGAAATGAGAAAGAATAAAACCTGTGCATGGTTTCTATGGGCCAGAAGTGTCAAAATTTCTATCCAGATTCCATTGGCAAGAACTCATTCCCTTGACCATACTTATCTGCAAGGGTGTCTGGGAAATGTACTCTAGCTGTGTTCCCAGAAGAAAAGTGAAATGGCTTTTGTGCACCTACAGCAGTCTGTGTCAGATAGAACTTTTTACATCATGTTATAATTAAAATATTATTTATCTGCTCACCTCTCTCACTCTTCTGTGAGCTTCTTGAGGATAAGAACTACATTGACTTACAATTTGGTATCCTCAGAGCCTAGCAGCAAAGTTCCTGGTACAAAATAGTAGGTGTCCTATACATATTGATTGAATGATTGATTACAGTAGCATTTAGATAGAAAAACTATCATTTGATAGTTTTAGGTTATATGAGACTTATTATTGTATTTTCAAAATTACTGCTAAGTAATACAATTGACTAAACAATAACTCACTTGCAGTGTCTGCAATTCACCCACCCAATACATTCTAAAGCACAAATTAAAGCCTCTTTTCTTCATGTTATCACACTGCTATTACTTGAGCCTAACCTGCATGCATGCTGTTATTATGGGATTAATTTCCTCGCTTAAGTTTTACTGGAAACTGTTTTACTGACTACTATTAAGGGTAACGTCAAACATTAGGACTTGCTCCATTAAGCAAAGCAACCATTGCTTTTAGCACTTTCCTTATGGTTCTTGATACATTATGTTTTTTTCAAAAGGCTCATTCCAGTAATACGGAGGTTTGCTCAGATCTTCACTTTAAATCCGTGGTTTTGATCCATATATACAGTGTAGGAATATTTATCTGGGTAAACATTCTATACTTAAGGAAACCTATATTAAACCTCTGAGTAGGAATCTTATTTACAGTAATTTTTCAGATATTAAAAATACCAAAATAGTATATATTTGTTGTGTATTGTTCAATATTATAATAAGTAAACACAGCTTAAATAATAATCAGCAATAAACACTTGTTCTACATTTGATGTATTCAGTGAAGTTATATAAAGAGAAGGCAGAGGGATATTATAGAGGTGTTAAGAGAGTAAGTCTTTGAAGTTTAACATTAATGGGTTTAACCCTTACTTTTGCACCAGAGATATGTGATACTGAATCTACACATTCCTAAGCCCCAGTTTCCTTCTCTGTAATATGGGATGACAATAATAAGGAGAGAACTTGGGCTTTAGTAAATGGTGTGTTCATGTTCTAGGACTTGTCACACTACATCAGCTAACTGTCCCTACCCCACAGGACTTACAACCCAATTGGAGAGAAAGACAAATAAACACCGCGTGGAATAATACCCTCTGTAGCATGACAGTTAACAACTGTATTCCTTCTATGCATGTGTGCATGCTAAGTTGCTTCAGTTGTGTCCAACTTGTTGCGACCCAACGGACTGCAGCCCGCCAGGCTCCTCTGTCCATGGGATTATCCAAGCAAGAATACTGGAGTGGTTTGCCATGCCCTCCTCCAGGGGATCTTCCCAACTCTGGGATAGAAACTGAGACTCTTATGTCTCCTGCATTGGCAAGTGGATTTTTTACTACTAGCGCCACCTGGGAAGCCCCCATTTTTCTGTATGTCAGGCATTTAAAAAATTATTTATACATTTTGCGGTAAATGCTACCATTATCCCTATCTACAGATGAGGAAACCAAGGCAAAGAAAATGTTAGTAATTTTCCCAAATATATATATATCTAGTAAGTGTCCTTCAGAATCCCAATATTAACCCAGGCCAGCATGGCTTAAGACACTATATTCTAATTGTCAGGATACAGCCTCTACAGCACAGATAATGTCAGTATATATGGTATGTGTTATGTGGGACAGAGAAAAAAAGGAACAGTCAGAATGGTAGTAGTTTAAGTGGGGAAAAGAGGCAGGACTTATGTTTAGACCTTGAAGACAAAAGAAAATGTGGAAAATGGAATGGAGAAAGAACAAGATGAGCAATTCAGGAAGATAAGCTAATATGATTAAATGGTGAGATTAACAGTCTAAACACTTCCAACATATTACAGTAAGAAGAGCTGTACATTTGCTGATGAAAGTATCTGGACATTGTAGCACCAACCTGGAAAGACAGAACTGTTGGGCAAAGCATTCCAAGAGCCTTCAAGTTGGAGGTGGAATGAGTGGGCAGCTATTGAAAGAAAACATGGATGATTGACAGGTAGAGATGACTCAATCTATTCCTTGCCCTGAAATCCTTTCAAGGGTCATCATTCAGTGACAAGCTCGTCGAACTTCACATGAGAATCTACAGGATTTTAAAAAAATGAACTCATATAAAAAGTATATTGAAAATAGCCAAAGGAATCTGATAATTAAAATGCCCATGCTCTTTAACATAATTAAGGTTTTGCAATGGTTGTGCCAAGTCATGAACTAATTTATTAGTCCAGTGATCACCTTATGCCCCGAGCAGTTGAATGAATAGTTAACTTTCATTTTTAATTTTAGTTTATTTACCTTTAAGACTCCACTGAAGCTCTATTTTCTATTTCCACTTAATTTCTATGTTAGAAAGAAATTGACTATAGCAGTGAATTTACCTCAGCAGTATTCTTTGGTAAAATCATTTCCCAGTGGAAATATCAGATGCTGAGTCTTGGGCTCTGTTTGCATTTATTGTTTGATGTATCCTCACAGCTCTTTTTTCTGTCCACAGAATTCTTTCTCCTCCTTGGTGATCATTCTCTTGAGTAATGAGTTAATTCTCTTTATATTCCTACACTAACTAATAGAATAAATTGGTTCTGAGACATTAAAAACTAGAAGCCTTGTCATCTCTACTTCTGATGGTCTGCAGTCTATATTGGTGTGAAGGTTAGGGCATGATAAGCCACGGTGAAAATCAACACTGCTATCATCACCAATGATATCATCAATGGCATCGTCATTACCTCCATCATCGTTATCATCACCATCATCACTACCGATTGCGGCTCACTGGCTGTATGATACTGACACACTGCCTATTCTGCTGAGAGGGCAGTTCATGCTCACTAACTATAGTTGCAACTGTATTTGTTAGAATCTTTATATCCTTGTTTTTTCCCCACAAGACTCATTATGAGAAAATTGTAATTATTTTTCTCACTGAACAGGTGTGGAAATAAGGCTCAGAGAACTGAAAAGTCACGCTTCTGGTTTGTAGAGGAGAAAATCTGACTATACCAAAATTTACCTTTCTGAGTCTTGTTTCCTCTTTCTACTCTGGGTTTATCTCTATTTCACCAGTTTCCATCTAAAACCCTGGTCTGTGGTGAACCAAGGAAGAATATGTCTTTCTTCTCATAGCTGTCACTTTAACTCACAGTTATTTAATATCTGCACATTTGATGTTTGGGTGGGATAATGCTTTTTTAGGGAAATGGAGGTGGGGCTATCTTCTGTATTGTAGCTTGTTTAGCAGCATCCTTGGCTTCTACCCACTGGATGCCAGTAGTACCCCTCCAGTACCCCACTGGAGACAGTCACAGATGTCACCACCTGACTCTGCCAGCTGTTCCTTGGGGGCAAAATCACCCTGGCTGAGAACCACCGAGTCAACATCTTGGAAACTACAAACATTTCAGGAGAAGAAGAGTTATTTTTCCCAGGAACATTGCCATAGAACTGATTTCAAAATGATGAAAATTTTGGGCATTTCCACAGATAAGCAGAAGCTAATTTGGGGTGTAGGGTAGATGCAAGAAGTTCTTCCTGATGTTCTTGAAAGTACATGTGTTTCATCCAAGCAATCACAAGGCAAATATCGTTGCAGACATTAATATAATGTAAAAGGAGTCAAAAACCCAATATAATGGTTGTTCAAATATTATAATCGTGCTTACTTTAGACTTCTTCCACACCACACAAAATTTTAAAGAAACTGTTGCATCTCATTTCATGAATTCAGTTTTGAAGATAGGAACTACTTTAATGAATCTTAAAAAGTGAATAACTATATTATAGAAAATTTAGAAAATCATAGCACACAGTAAAAAATAACCACCTATCCTTAAAGTAAATACTGTTCACATTTTGGCACTTTTCTTTTTATTCAAGGTTTTTATTTGTGTGTGTGTGTGTGTGTGTGTGTGTGTGATGATAACACCACCTTTCTCACAGGACTGGTATAATTCTCATTTATTGTTTGGCATAGTGCCTGGCAAACAGTATGGACTCTATTGCGGTTGCTATTTTTGTTGTTTTTATTATCTTATAACTTAATTATAAGGTAATATATTTTGTAGTTTTTATCATTTTTATTGGAGTATAATTGCTTTACAGTTTATGTTTCTGCTGTACAGCGAAGTGAATCAGCTATTCACTGTGTCTTGAACCCCCCTCCCATCTCTTCCACCCTGCTCCATCACAGAGCATCTGGCTGAGCTCCCTATGTTACATAGCAGCTTCCCACAAGCTCTGCTTTACACATGATAGTGTATATATGACAATCCTGCTCTTCAGGGCATCTCACTGTCCCCTTTCCCCTGTGTCCGCCTGTCCTTTCTCTGTGTCTGTCTCTATTCCTGACCTGCAAATGGTCTTATCTGAACCATCTTTTTATTTTTATTTTTAATTAAAAATTTTTTTTTATTTTACAATATTGTATTGGTTTTGCCAAACATTGACATGAATCCGCCACGGGGATGTACCATCTTTTTAGATTTCATGCATATTTGTTAATATATGATATTTAGTTTTCTCTGTCTGGCTTACTTCACTTTGTAGGACAGATTGTATGTCCATTTTATACTTTATAGTTTAGTTATATATGATATACAGATTGCACTTTAATTATATAATTTAATGAAAACTCTGTATCATGTGAATGTATCATAATTTACCTGATTTCCCCCCTATTTTGTGGCATTTAGATTTGTTCAAAAAATGAGAAATTACTTTTGAACTCCAAACATACTATTGGATTAAATTTATAAAGCAATAGCTTCTTTATGAATACTCCAGATTAAAAGAGAGAATGGCCTTTTTTTCAAGGCCAAGCAATTAATCAATGAAACAATATCTTCATGCTAATATTTCCATCTGTCCACCTGGCTCCCAGTTTGATGTATGTCAAAGATAAGCATTGAGACAGAGCGGTATTGGTTAAGTTCAAGTAGGATGTGTTGTGCATTCTAACCTTCCTTTTGGGATGATCAGACCACCTGTCAAGTATTTAGATGTTTTATATGTTTATTTTTGTTTCATCAAAAATCATAGGGAAACAAATTTAATGGCTGTTGCTGTTGCTAACCAATTTCTACACAAGGTAAAACATGAAAACAGCTCCAGGAGGTTATTGCTTTAGACTCAATCAGCAGCTTGGACAGTCAGCAAATGAGATGTAGTAGCCTTCCCAACCAGCAGGCTCTCAGCAACCCGCTTACTGGTCTTTGCTTTCTAATGGATATGGTTCTGCAAAAGTGCCCATCAGCCCATGTTAATGGCAGCAAAACATTTGCTTTAAATTGTCTTTTGAGATGATTTATGATTAAGCTTTGCAGAATAAGAAGCCACTGGGTGGAGGTGGTCCTTCCCTGGGTGTGAGAAAATTAGGGTGTTTGACAAACCTTCAGCAAAGTTATTCTAGGACCTGGGCTTTGTTTCCTCCTCTTCAACAGTTAAGAATGGAATTAGATCTCTTTTAAGTCCTCTTACCATTTTCTCACTTGATATTTAAGTTATCTTTAACAAGTGTATTCAATTCCTTGCATGTAGGTTGATAGAAGTCTGTTATTAGTATGCAGTATGTTAAATCTGTCAGAAAAGAGATCAGACGAAACCCCTGGTAAAGATCACTCAGCTTTTAAAGAAAGATTCAAGTGAGTCAAAGGATTTCAATCTATGAGACTGAATGAAGGGACAGGACAGCAATAGTGTCTACTTTGAGACACAGGCACCAAATCCAAAAGTTACTTAATACAAAGACTAAAAAGAATATCTACTGGATAGTTGGTTTGAAGTCTCAAAAGCTTCTTCCCACATGGATTATATATTCAGTTAGATCACTTAAAAGAGTTGGAAATAGTGGAGCCTAATGAGGCCACATTGTATCAGCTCCTCAATCTCTTCCACGGATTGTCAGAGACCATATCCTGCTAGCAACTACAGACCTTACATCTTTAACTCTTGATCATGGTATCACAAACATATACCTCGATTTCTTTAAATTGAGAAATAATTAACACACAAAATTGTATTAGTTTCAGGTATACAACATAATGATTTGATATTTGTATATATCTCAAAGTAATCACCACAAGCTGTGCTGTGCTTAGTTGCTTAGTCGTGTCTGACTCTTTGTGACCCCATGGACTATAGCCTGCCAGACTCCTCTGTCCATGGGATTCTCCAGGCAAGAATCCTGGAATGGGTGCCATGCCTTCCTCCAGGGGAACTTAACAACCCAGGGATTGGACCCAGGTCTTGCACATTGCATGCAGGTTCTTTAACATATGAGCCACCAGGGAAGCCCAAAATTCTAGTTAATGTCTGACACCATACATAGTTACCAAAATTTTTTTTTCTTATGCTGAGGACTTTTAAGATATATGCTACAGTGTGAATGAAACTTGAAAATATTATGCTAAGTAAAGAAGCCAGAGAAAAAAGGACAAATGTATGCTTCCACTTATTTGAAACATCTAGAATAGGCAAACATCATAGAGATAGAATATAGATGAGCGATTAGAAGCTAAGGAGGGGAGGGAATAAGGAGTTGCTGTTTCATGGTTATAGAGTTTCTGTTCAGAGTGACAAAGAGGTTTATGAAATAGTGGCAATGATTGCACAGCATTGTAAATTCAGTTAACACCAATGAATTGTAAATTTGAAATGATTAAAATGCAAATTTTGTTTTACACATGTAAATTTGCCATTTTAGACATATATATTTATTTATATATAAAAATAATGAATTATGTCCAAACTCACTGAATTGAATAGTTTAACTGGGAGAATTATATGATATGTGAACTGTATCTCACAAAGCTGCTTTTTTCTTCTTTTAAGAAAAATACTATGCTAGTCACATACCTAACTGTAAATTTTCTAGTCAATTTTTTGGGCATGGTTAGTACTCTATCTTCCACTTCAGGGAACATGAGTTTAATCCCTGGTCAGGGAGGTGAGGTTCTATACGCCACTTGGTGCAGCCAAGAATTTCCTAAATATAAAAGCTAAAACTATAAAACTCTTACAAGAAAACATAGAAGTGAATCTTTGTAACCTTGGACTAAGCAGCAGTTTCTTAGATAATAGCACCAAAATTATAAACAAGGGGAAAAATAAATTGGACTTAATCTAATCATATTTTAAAAAATAAAAAAGGATGAAATTAACCTTAACAGAATATTTTATTTCACCCAGTATATCCCAAACATTATAATTTCAGTATTTAACAATTCTGCATGTTCTATAACAATTCTGCATGTTCTGTAACAAATTACATCACATTCTTTTCTTTTCTTTCTCCCAAGTCTTTGCATTTGGTGTAGGTTTTACTCTGAAAGCACATCTCAGTCTAGCCTCATCTCATTTCAAATGTTCAGTAGTCACAATAGTGGTGAGTTCCCATCATTGGACAACAAATGTTCAAAGTGTGGTCCATGGGTCAGTAGCATTAGCATCCCCTTGGAGTTTGTTGAAAATGCAAGATCTTTGGCCCCATCAAGACAAACAGAAGGAGAACCTGAATTCCTGTGCCCATGGCAGACATGACTAATCTATCACAGCATATTTGCCATCACTCAGTGGTTCTTATCAACAGTGACTTACAATCAGTGCATGAGGGCCTTCTGTAGCCATTACAACCTCTGTCTTTTACCCATGGAGAAACTGTGGCCTAGAGACATTCAGCAACTCACCCACATCTGCATGGGGTGTTGGTGACAAAGCTGGGAACACAGGTCAGGCTCCAACTCCCTTGTCCAGAGTTTGCTTTCCCCATAACTTTGGTCCCTATAGACTCTTCACTCACACTCCTCCAGCTTTGAGATGGTCACTCTGGTGGTGTGGTCCTTTCAAAAACCATTGTTCGGTTCAGCAGTGAATTGGGGGAGGGTTTAGCAATAGGCCCAAGATCTGAGTCCTGTCCGTGGCTTTGTAATCTACAGAGGGGACCAAGTGGTCTCAGCTGCAACTGGCATGTTCCAAGGAGGTGAGCAGCTAACTTGAAGCTCACTTCGGGGGTCTTGAGTTTGCCTCTCCAGTGACTCTCATCAGAGGAACTGGCTTTTCCAGAATCCCAGTGTGGCTTAGCACATTGACGTGTTAGAGATGAGTCTGGGGCAAACCTGTGTTCTAGAGTAGTGCCTCTCAAAATTCAGCATGCATTCATATCACCTAGGGACTTTGTTAAAGTGCAGATTCTCTTTCCTCCCCCTTCTCTTCTCTCAAGCCTCAGAGATTTTTGTGGGATAAGGTCTGCACAGGCATATATAATTCACTGATGCTTTCTGCGTGATTTGATATAGCCCTTTGCTCTTTGGTATTCCCCGAAAGTCAAAAGAATACAAACTGATAAGAGCTGTAATATTGACTCTCATGCCAGCATACAGTTCATTTTATCATATAGTAGATAGTTTGAAATTTAATCATAATTTAAAGACAGACATTTATGTAGCTGAATGAATCTGGGCCATATGCTGACTAAATCCCATATTTAGTCTGCTTCAGACTTATTGATCAGTCAGTATCTGCTCTCCTTAAGAGAAGAGGAGAAAGCCCCTCTAGCTTGCCTACCTGTTCATCCGTTTGTTTGACCAACGTTTGTGAAGTGCTTGCTTTTGCTAAGATGTCAAGAGGTCTAACATTGTAGAGATTCATACTGTGCCCACACTTGAGGGACTTAAAGTCACAATGGTGTCAAAGTGTTGTGGCAGATCTCTCCAGTGATTCATAAACAGATATTTGGCCAAAATTATGATTTTTTTTCAATACATTATCTTGCCCATAAGATTCTATATTGATGCACAATGTTATTAATCGTCAATTCCCCTATCCATGAAGGTGCTCGTAAAACTACTGGCAACTGAATATTCAATTTTGATTGGGAAATTGAACTGTTGCTATCACATGAGCTCTTCTGTACCTCAAGCAGGTTGCCATTTTTTTTCACCCAACTGCTATTAGCATATCTGGGTAAGATGATAAATTTTTTTACTTAATAGTGTCCTCACATATCACTTCATTAAGACTGCCACAAAATGCCAGTTAACTCTAGAATTTTGCAGTAAAGGCTGGGTATTAGACCAGCATCAGTCAGGCAACTACAGTAATAATAATAATAATAACAATGATAGCAATAGTACCAATAGCAATGATACCAGCAATAATATTAGCAATAATGGCACAGATATCAATGACAATGGCTATAATATGTATTATTATGTGACTATGTATGCCTGATTCTATTTAAAATATTTTTTCCACATGTTTTTAACCTTCACAAGAAGTAACATAGGAAGCCCAATTAACATCCCCAATATTATACAGCTTATAAATTGTGAAGCTGGATTCAAGCTAAGGTATGTCAGATTTCCATATCCATTCTAATTGCATTAGGCAAGCTATGACCAACAGGTAAGGGTGTTGAGATGAATTCTGAAGTTGCCATCTGTCTCTGTCAGGAGCGTGACGAAGGTGAGGGCTGGCAATCCTGCCACCTCTGCGTGTGTTTTGTTGCCTTTTATGAGGGATGAAGAAACATTTCCAAAACCCTAGGCATTCTTTTAGCTGGCTTTTCAAATATTTACTCTTGTTAGGATGATATCTGGGTGTATAAGCATAAATTTGTCCATTTAAAAGCTGATGTTTCTACAGGCAGTAAATATTATAACCAAACTCAAAACATCATTTTTTTCAAAACTCTCATTATCATTATCAAAACATCTCATTGTCTCATTTTTCAAAACTGTCACTGTCATCTGTATTTTAAATTCATTCTTTTTGATGGTTGCTAATATTGCATGTTGTGGAACACCACAGTCAAGCTAGTGATAGCCTCTAGCTTGTTTGGGCAGTCCCTTTGTTTCCAGTTCTTGGTCACTGAATAAGGTTGAATAAACATCCTTATTTATATTTTTTATTATTTTTATGAGTTGGTATTTTGATTTTCCTGGGATCGATTACCATGAGTTATTTTTTGGGTGAAACTGAAAGTGAAGTTGCTCAGTAGTGTCTGACTCTTTGTGACCCCATGGACTGTAGCACACCAGGCTCCTCTATCCATGGAATTTTGGGGGCAAAATTACTCAATTGCCTTCTAAAGAGATGTAGCATTTCACATTCTCAATAATAATATGAGATTATTTGCCATCAGAAAGACCTATAGACTCTAGAACTTACATATTATTGTCACTCAAATCTGCAATTCCCTGCTAGTGATACTGGGCACATTTTTCCATATTTATTATTCATTCGAATTTGTTCTTCTGTGAATATTCTATTCTGATAATTTGTATGTTTTTATACTATCAGTAATTTGTTTTGTTCTTTTCAGCTTGTAATAGCTATTGTATTTTATACGCACTAGCCCATGATCTGTCATCTACATAATATGTTTTTTAGGACAAAATTTTTCTTTTAATTTTTAATGGTATCCTTTTCAATGCAATAGTTTTAATCTATTTATTCTCTTTTCTTTCATACCATCTAGATTTCAGTTAGGAAAATCTCCCTGATTCTAAGATCATATAGTTTCTTAGAATTCTTTGCAAGTCTTTTGGCTTTTGTTGTTTCTAACCATTTAATCTATCTTATTTTAGGATACTAGGAGTTATTTTTCTTTTCTTCCAAATTTTTAGCCAGTCTTGCCAGAACTATTCATTAAACAGTCTATATTTGCCCACTAAAATAATCATTAGAGACCCCCCCAATGTCTTATTAGGCATCAAATTCTGAATTTATAATTTATTTCAGAAATTCTGTGGTTTCACTGAAAAGAAATATTACATTAATTTTGTTGCATCGGTCTTATAAAAGAGTTTCTTGGTTGAGGTTCTACAAAATGTTGCTAGAGGTTCTGTGAGAGATCAGGATTAGTGAAATAGTTTTTATTTAGATTTTGAATGCTTTGCAATTCTAACTCTGCCAGTAGTGAATACTGACTGAGCACCGCACCAATAGAATTTTTATTAGAAGTGTGTCAGCCTTGTATGGCAGCACACAGTAGGAAGGGCCATTTCGTTTGGTTCAGTCTATTCTCAGTTTCCAACATAAGATAAAGAAAATTGCTGATTACTGATGACTGCTCTATTGGAGGGAGATAGAGCAATATGATGGCGATGCTGGCTTCTCCCCATAAATTATTTCCCTCACCTTTTCTTTTTTTCTGCTGAATGACTCACAGGATTAAACAAACTCTTCCAAGGCAACAAAAAAATTGAGGAAGTTTTTCAACATAAAAAAGAAACTTTTACATACCACAACTTAGCTTCCTTCCTCTCCAGATTTTGGCCAGAGCAACTGAACTGACTGAAGCAAAGCAAGGACTGTATTAGAATTGGATTATATTGTGAAATTTCTTTTATTATTTTATAATTTTATCATTTGGCTATTTATTCTACTCTCTTATACCTTATTGGCTTTCGTGTGTTAAAAACATGTCTGGCTATCCAACACTGTACTGATTAAAGATGAGATTAAGACATAGAAGAGGATTTTAGGCTTGATGACAATTCTGATACAAAGAATAATGAATAAGCACAACTTAGGTGCAGCAAAGATTACAACAAAATTTAAAGTCACTTGTGTACAACTCATAGTTCAGTTCAGTCGCTCAGTCGTGTCGGACTCTGTGACCCCATGGACTGCAGCACACCAGGCTTCCCTGTCCATCACCAACTCCCAGCGCTTACTCAGACTCACATCCATTGAGTTGGTGATGCCATCCAACCATCTCATCCTCTATCATCCCCTTCTCGTCTCACCTTCAATCTTTCCCAGCATCAGGGTCTTTTCAAATGAGTCCGTTCTTTGCATCAGGTGGCCACAGTATTGGAGTTTTAGCTTCAGCATCAGTCCTTCCAATGAATATTCCGGACTGATTTCCTTTAGGATGGACTGGTTGGATCTCCTTGCAGTCCAAGGGACTCTCAAGAGTCTTCTCCAACACCACAGTTCAAAAGCATCAATTCTTCGGTGCTCAACTTTTTTTTATAGTCCAACTCTCACATCCATACATGACTATTGGAAATACCACTAGCTTTGACTAGATGGATCTTTGTTGGCAACTCACAGCCATTTGAGAAATAAAGCTACTGCTTATTTTAAGTAGCTATTATGTTCTCAAAACACAGTAAACTTTTGTTTTAAAAAAGTCATATTCAGTCCAAAGCCTCAAGAATCAAGTTATGTTAACTGAACCTATTGTGCAGAAAAGGTCATACATCAGATGAGACACTAATAATGTCAGCATGTAAAATTATAGTAAGTAAGCTGTTTAGCCAAGATGCAGTATGAGAAATTGAAGCCTCCAGTCGCAAGCAGTACAGTAAGTTGACATATTGATGACATGCCATGTCGACCAAAGAGGTTTTGTGTAATATACTGAAAAACAAGTTTCTCTGCAGATTGATGAGTCAACAGATTTCACCAATAAATGTTATGATGTAGCCCTATAAGATTTGTAAATGATGGTGACATTTAAGAAAAAGGTTTTTCTGCAGCAAGGAATTGCCTACAATAAGCAAATGCCAGGGAAAATTTAGTACTTTGTCTTCATATCTAGAAACACAAGTGTTATCTTGGAAGAACTGAGTTGGTGTCTATACAGATGCTGCCCTATCAGTGGTTGACTCTGTAAGTTTTGCCTCTCTTTAAAAAAATGAAAAACCTAATGCTGTTATAATACGCTACTTTCTTGAGACAGAGGCTTACACCAATACCTGTAACAGATGAAATAACTGTATAATGTCACAAAAGGTCTCCTGAAAATTAACCCTAAAATCATAGTCAAGAGTAGCTTCAGTGATACTCTAGATACCTATACCTAGAATAAACTCATCACGTTTGTTAAATTAAAATAAGTATGGAAGATTGGAATGTGTGTGTGCATGCTAAGTTGCTTCAATCATGTCTGACTTTTTGTAACCCTATGGACCATAGCCCACCAGGTTCCTTTGTCCATGGGATTCTCCAGGCAAGAATACTGGAATGGGTCGCATGCCCTCCTCTGGGGGATCTTCTCGACCCAGGGATAAAACCTGCATTTCTTATGTCTCCTGCATTGGCTGACAGCTTCTTTACCACTGACACCACCTGGAAGCTCAGAAGATTGGAATAGGTTTCAATATTGTCTTACCCAATTGAAGGCAAATGGTGATTCCAAGTTCTTTAGACATTCAGATTTTGAGGTATTGGAGATCAGTTCTGGATATGGATGGTATGAAGATTTAATTCCTATACGAATCGCTAGTCTAGGCTCGATGCAGGATATAGGATGCTTGGGGCTGGTGCACTGGGATGACCCAGAGAGATGGTATGGGGAGGGAGTTGGGAGGGGGGTTCAGGATTGGGAACACGTGTACACCCATGGCGGATTCATGTTGATGTATGGCAAAACCAATACAGTATTGTAAAGTAAAATAAAGTTAAAAAAATCATTTTCTTTTAAACTGTGGTATTGGAGAAGACTCTCGAGAGTCCCTTGGACTGCAAGGAGATCCAACCAGTCAACCCTAAAGGAAATAAGTCCTGGGTGTTCATTGGAAAGACTGATGTTGAAGCCGAAACTCCAGTATTTTGGCCACCTGATAAGAGGTGACTCATTTGAAAAGACCCTGATATTGGGAAAGATTGAGGGCAGGAGAAGAGGATGACAGAGGATGAGATGGTTGGATAGCATCACTGACTCAATAGACATGAGTTTGGGTAAACTCCGGGAGTTGGTGATGGACAGGGAGGCCTGGCGTGCTGCTGTTCATGGGGGTCACAGAGTCAGACATGACTGAGCAACTGGACTGAACTGAATCATTTTCTCATAGAAAGTTTATTATTTGTCTCATTATAGCATGATCTTTGAACTCTGGGCTAAGAGTTAATCAGAGATACTTTGAGGTACGGGTCACTTTTGTACAGAGAGGTGTCAAGTGGCTTTCGTTTATACTCACCTGCGTTGTGAGCCTAAGCTCTGTGCTGTTTGAGGGTGCCACTCATTACCAACTTCCTAACCCTAGACCTCCTGTGTTTCCTTAGCACAAATGTTGAATCATTCTCCCAAGAGATTTCTTGGAATAGACTTTGTTATTTAAGTTTTTTATTTTATATTTTCAATAAACTTTTCCTTGTTACATCCACTTGGAAAATATAAAGGTCAAAAATAGCCAAAGTTTTTCTAACTGTTCAGCCTTAATTTTGCATTGGAGTTCATGAAGATGGAGAGGTGAAACCTGTATTTTTTCCTTGCCTTTGTTGTTGTTGTTTAATTGCCAGTCATGTCCAGCTCTTTTGCAACTCCATGGACTATGGCCTGCCAGGCTCCTCTGTCCATGGGATTTCCCAGGCAAGAATACTAGGGTGGGTTGCTGTCTCCTTCTCCAGGGAATCTTCCCCACCCAGAGATTAAACTTGCCTCTCCTGCAAGTCTCCTGCATTTCAGATGGATTCTTTATCACTGAGTCCCAGGGAAGCCCTTAAAGTCATCAAAAATAATATGTGATAAGACTAGTTATAGAACTTTTAAAAGAGATATTTTTTAAAAAAATCAGATATTTATTGAGATATAATTTATATAAAATATTTATCTACACACACACTATATATAACTATGTGTGTGTGTATATTTATATTTATATATATATATATATATATATATATATACAATTTTTGAGTTTGGCACACACATACTGCCATTAATCACTTCTTTACCAAGCTATCAAATATACCTATTATAGTGAAAATTTTCCTATGGCCCACTGGTGTCAATCTTTTCCCTCAGCTCAATTTTCTGTCAGTCTGTGATTTGATTTCTGCACTTACAGTTTTGCCTGTTCTAGAATGTGATGCACATTGAATCAGCTATGTAGCTTTCTGACTCTGCCTTCTTGTAGTAGTGCATGTGAGATTCAACCACGTTGTTGAATATATCTGTGGCCTATTCCATGGCATTGTGTTGGTAGTATTTCTTTACAAGGGGGACCATGGTTTGTTAACCATTCGTCAGTTGAAGAATATTTGACTATTCCTAGTGTTTTTTCTTATGAATAAATCTATACATATTCAGTGTGCAGTCCTTGGTGAAGCATATGTTTTCATTTATCTTATGTAAATACTAGGAGTTGTGTTGATGGGTTGTATGGAAATGGTATGTTTAACTTTTAAGAGGCTACCAAACTGTGCCTCAAAGTGGCTGTATCATTCTGCCTTCCCTCCAGCCATGTATCAGAGTGCTGGTTGCTCCATGTCCACTTCAATATTGTCAGTTTTCTCTTGTATTTATTCACTCTTTGTTACAAATATTTTGTTTTTTTTTGTTGTTTAATTTCATTGGGTTTTTTCCTTATCTGTAATACTTTCTTCCTTTTGCTTCAGTTCAGTTCAGTTCAGTCACTCAGTCATGTCCGGCTCTTTGCGACCCCATGAGTTGCAGCACGCCAGGCCTCCCTGTCCATCACCAACTCCCGGAGTTCACTCAGACTCATGTCCATCGAGTCGGTAATGCCATCCAGCCATCTCATCCTCTGTTGTCCCCTTCTCCTCCTGCCCCCAATCCCTCCCAGCATCAGAGTCTTTTCCAATGAGTGAACTCTTCGCATGAAGTGGCCAAATCAGCTTTAGCATCATTCCTTCCAAAGAAATCCCAGGGCTGATCTCCTTCAGAATGGACTGGTTGGATCTCCTTGCAGTCCAAGGGACTCTCAAGAGTCTTCTCCAACACCACAGTTCAAAAGCATCTGGTTTAATTTACTTTCTTAATTCTAGTTTTTTAAACTGAGCACTTGTACTGTTGAAGGTAAACCTTTTTTATTTCCAATATATGCATGTAAAAGTACACATTTTCTCTTAAACCCTATCATAGCTGGATTCACCAATGTTTGACATGTGACTTCATGACAAATGTTTTCTAGTTTATTATTTGATTTCCTCTCTAACCTGTGTTATTTGCTTATTTGTGGTTTAAGTTGGTTGTTTGGTGTGGGGCCAAGATGGCATGCACGTTCAGGTCTCTCATCCCACTCTCATGACTTCTCACCCCGTGATCTGTGAACAGTGACTCTGCATGGTTGTGCAATGGCTGAGATCACTTGTAGTGCTGCACTTGCACATGAACATCACGAAGTGCTCGCTTGGTTACGAGTTACTTTGTGCTGTAGGGATATATGAGCCCCACATAGAAAGGGGGTGGCATTTACTGCTGAGTCACAGCTGTGTCTGTTGGGTCAGCCAGGAGAGAATACGGCTGTGTCTGCTGCATCAGCCAGGAGAGAATAAACATGTCTGAAGTTCCTATGGCTCCTCCAGTCTTCTTCCAGCTCCTCAGCTTGCACCTTGCCTCCCCTGGGTTCAGCGAACAGTGTGGACAGTGTGAACAGCGAGATACTTGGCGTCAGGAACAGGTTGAGACTCAAGACAGTTGGATTTGCATTTTAGGCCATTTTGGTCATTTCAGTTCTCTTACATTTGTTGATATTTGTTTTATGGCACAGAATGTGGTCCATTTCAGTGACTGTTTCTTGTGCAGTTGAAAATTATATCTTACACTGTTGTTGAGTGTAGCATTCTATAACTGGTTGAAGTTGGTTGATAGCGTTGTTCCATTATTTATATCCTTATTGATTTTATGTCTTCTTTTTCTGTCAGTTACACAGAGAAGAGTTTTGAAGTCTCCAACTGTAATTTTTGTGTTTTATATTTTTTCATGTCAGTTTGAAGCTCTTTTTTAAAAAAATTTTTTTAGACACATGATGATTTTTAGGTCATCTTGATTAATTGACCCCTTTACCATTGGGCAGTATGCCTCTATATATCTGAAAGTATTTATTGTTTTAAACTGTTTGATATTAATCTAACTTTCTAATTTTTTAATTACTGATAACATCCTTTTCAGTCATTTTACTGTTAACTCATCTATATCTTTATGTTTAAAGTGTTTTTTTTTTAATGGCAGAGAGTATATTTCAATTTTGTAGATTGGGTATTTTCTATCTAGTATCATATTTCTTTTGCCTGAAGAACTTCTTTAATATCTTTTATAGTATAATTCTGCTCATTAGAGAAGTTAAATGACTTTTACTCAGATTTTCTTTGCCTACTAAAGACTTTATTTTACCTCCATTTGAAAACAAAATATTTTTCATGGTATAAAACTATGGCTTAAGTATGTGTGTGTGTGTGCTCAATTGTATCTGACTCTTTTCGACCCCAAGGACTGTAGCCCACCATGCAACAGGATTTTCCAGGCAAGAATACTAGAGTGGTTGTCATTTCCTACTTCAGGGGATCTTCCTGACTCAGGGATCGAACCTGTGTCTCTTGCATCTCCTGCATTGGCAGGTAGGTTCTTTACCAGTAGCACCACTTGGGAAGCCTAAACTATGACTTAGTTTTTTTCTTTTGATATTTTAAAAGTAATACTTTATTTTCTTCTAGCTTACATGAGTTCTAACAATTCTGATGTGATTCTTGTTTTCCTCCATGTAAGGTGTCTTTACAGTTTTCTTATCTTTATCTTCCAGACTTTTTCTTTGTCTTTGGTGCTAATAAGATTACCAAGACATGAGTTTTTAATTGTATTTATCTTGATTAGAGAATTTGTATTTTTATGAATCTGGTTTGATGGATTTATTTATTTTTCTAATTTCTAAAAATTTTTTAAATTGAAGTATAGTTGACTTATAATAGTATATTACTTTCAGGTGAACAACATAGTAATTCAATATTTTTATGATTGCTACTGCTGCTGCTGCTAAGTCGCTTCAGTCATGTCCAACTCTGTGCAACCCCATAGATGGCAGCCCACCAGGCTCCCCCATCCCTGGGATTCTCCAGGCAAGAACACTGGAGTGGGTTGCCATTTCCTTCTCCAATGCATGAAAGTGAAAAGTGAAAGTGAAGTCACTCAGTCATGTCCTACTCCATTATAATGTGAAGTGAAAGTTGCTCTGATTCTTTGTGACCCCATGGAGCATACAGTCCAAGGAATTCTCCAAGCCAGAATACTGGAGTGGGTAACTTTCCCTTCTCCAGGGGATCTTTCCAACCCAGGGATCGAATGCAAGTCTCCCGCATTGCAGGTAGATTCTTTACCAGCTAAGGCACAAGGGAAGCCCAAGAATACTGGAATGGGTAGCCTATCTCTTCTCCAGCAGATCTTCCTGACCCAAGAATTGAACTGGGGTCTCCTGCATTACAGGGAGATTCTTTAGCAACTTAGGCTTCCTGGTAGCTCAGTCAGTAAAGAATCTGCCTGCAGTGCAGGAGACCTGGGTTTGATCCCAGGGTTGGTAAGATTCCCTGGAGAAGGAAATGGCTACCCACTCAAGTATCCTTGGCTGGAAAATCCCATGGACAGAGGAACCTGGGGGGCTGCAGTCCATGGATTTGCAAAGAGTCAGGCACAGACTGAGCGACTAAAACTTTCACTTTTGTTTACCAACTGAGCTATCAGGGAAGCCCATACTCCATATAAAGTTATTATAAAATATTGGCTATGTTCTCTGTGCTGTATATTATATCCTGTAGCTTATTTTATACTTAGTAGTTTGTACTTCTAAATCCCCTTCATCTATTTTGCTTTCTCCCAAAGCTTGTCCTTATGGTAACCATGAGTTTGTTCTCTGTATCCGAGTCTGTTTTGGGTTTGTTGAAAGTCAAAGTGAAGTCGCTCAGTCCTGTCCGACTCTTTTCGACCCCATGGACTATAGCCTACCAGGCTCCTCAGTCCATGGAATTTTCCAGGCAAGAGTACTGGAGTGGGTTGCCATTCTCTTCTCCATATATAGGAGATTTTATGGTTTCTGGTCTTAAGTTTAAGCCTTTAATCCATTTGGAATTTGTTTTTTCCTATACATTGGGAGGAAATGTTCTAATCCCATTCTTTTATATGGAGCTATCCACTTTCTCAGCATGTGTTTTGGAAGAGATTGTCTTTTATTCATTGCATATTCTTGCCTACTTTGTTGTAGATTAAGGGACCATATGTGTGTGGGTATGTGTCTGGGCTCTCTATTTCGTTCCGCTGATCTATGTGTACGCTTTGTGCCTGTAAAATACTGTTTTTGTTTTGTTTGGGGCTGCACTGGGTCTTTGTTGTTGCTCATGGACTTTCTCCAGGTGAGGAGAGAGGCTGTTCTCCAGTTGTGGTGCACACGCTTCTCTTTGTGGTGTCTTCACTTTTTGTGGAGCGTGGACTCTAGGTGTGTGGGCTTCGGTAGTTGTGACACACATGCTTAGTCACTGGGGCATGTGGAATCTTCTCAGACCAGGGGTCGAGCCCGAGTGCCCTGCACTGTCAGGCAGCTCTCAACCGCTGGACCGCCAGGAAAGCCTTGTACATACTGTTTGGATTATTGTAACTTTATATGAATATACAAATATAGTATGCAGTTAGGGAGCTTTGTTCTTTTTATTAAGATTGCTTTGACTATTCAGGGTATTTTGGGATTCCATACAAGTTTTAGAATTATGTGTTCTAGTTCTGTGAAAAAAATGTCATGAGTGTTTTGATAGGGATCACATTAAATCTGTGGATTACTTTTGATAATATGGATGTCTTAATAATATTAACTTGTCAAAAACATGAATGTAAGATATCTTTTCATTTATTTGTACCATCTTCAGTTTCCTTAATTAGTGTCTTATAGCTTTCAAAGTATAGATATTTACCTCCTTGGTTAAATTTATTTCTAGGTATTTTATTCTATTTTATATTATTATAAATGAGATTGTTTCCTTGAGTTTTCTTTATGATAGTTTATTATTAGTGTACGTAAATACAACAGATTTC
>SJYT01000840.1:0-10909 GCA_006410635.1 Cephalophus harveyi | reverse complement strand
CTTTATTAAATTCCTTTATTAGTTCTAATAGTTTTGAACTAAAGTCTCTAGAGTTTTCTATATTTAGTACATGTCATCTGCAAATAGTGACAGTTTTACATCATCCCTTCTAATTTGAATACCTTTTATTTCTTTTTCTTGTCTGTTTACTTTGGCTGGAACTTCCAATACTATGTTAAATAGAATGGCAAAAGTGAGTATCTTTGTCTTATTCCAGATCTTAGAGAAAAAACTTTCAGCTTTTCATCACTGAATATCAGCTGTGGATTTCTCATAAATGTCCTTTATTATACTGAGATGTGTTCCCTCTTTATCAACTTTGTTGAGAATTTTTGTCATGAATGAATGTTGAATTTTGTCAGATGCTTTTTCTGCATCTACTGAGATGATCAGCTGATTTTTATGCTTCATATTGTTAATGTGGTGTTTCACATTGATTGATTTTCAGATATGATTCTACTTGATTATGATGTATGATCCTTTTAATGTATTGTTGAGTTTCATTGTCAAATATTTTGTTGAAGCTTTTTACATGAATTCATCAGAGATACTGACCTATAATTATCTTTCTTTTTTTTTTTTTTAGTGTTTTTATCTGATTTTGATATCAAGGTAATGCTAATCTTATAGAATGAATTTGGGGGTGCTTGCTCCTCTTCAATTTTTTGTAGTTTGAGAATTACAGGTATTAACTCTTCTTTAAATGTATCATAAAATTTCCCTTTTAAGCTATCTAGTCCTAGACTTTAGTTTTTTGGGCGTTTTATGATTATTGGTTCAATAAGAATACTAATGATTGGTCTGTTTAGATTTTCTGTTTATTTTTGATTCAGTCTTGGAAGATTTTCTGTTTCTAGTATGTATAAGTGTTCATAGTAGTCCCCTGTGAATGTTTGTATTTCTGTAATATTGGTTAGAACTTCTCTTTCATTTCTATCTTTCTTTATATAGACCCTCCCTCTTTTTTCTTAATGAATCTAGATAAAGATTAATCAATTTTGTTTATCTTTCCAAATAACTATCTCTTAATTTCATTGATTTTTTTCTACTGTTTTTTGTCTCTTATTTATTTCAACTCTGACCTTTATAATCTTACTGATTTTGGGCTTTGTTTATTATTCTTTGAATGATTTAGATAGAAAGTTAGCTTGTTTACTGAAAGTTTTCTTGTTTTTGAGATTGTCCTGTATTACTGTAAACTGAGACCAACTTTTGTTGCATCCCATAGATTCTGGAAAGTTGTATTTTCATTTTCATTTGTCTGAAGGTATTTTGTGATTTCCTCTTTGATTTCTTCTCTGACCTATTGGTTTTTTAGTAGCAGTTGTTTACTCATAAACTGTGTTTTTTCCATTTTTCTTCCTGCAATTGATTTCTAATTTAATATCTGTGTGGTTGGTAAAGATGCTTGATATAATCTTTGTAAGTTTATTGAGACTTGTTTTGTGGCTTAGCACATGATCTATCATGAAGAAAGTTCCATGTGCACTTGAAAAGATTATATATTCTGCTGTTTTTGAATGGAATATCCTATAGATATCTATAAAGTCCATATGGTTCAATATATAATTTAAGGACAGTGCTTGATTACTGATTTTCAATCTTGATGATTGAAATATTATTATGTTGGGATCAATATATTGGTATCAATTCTTCCCTTTGTTAATATTTGCTTATATTTAGGTACTCCTACATTAGGTGCATATATATTTATATATGTTGTATTCTCTTATTGTATTGACTTCTTCATCATTATATAATGCCAATGCCATTCTTTGTTTTTATTACAGACTTCGTTTTAAAATCTGCTTTGTCTGATACAAGCATTGCCACCTCAGCTTTCTTTTGTCTTTATATGCATGCACTATCTTTTTCATTTCCTCACTTTCAGTCTGTGAGTGTCTTTAGCTCTCAAGTGAATCTCTTATAGGTAGCATATAGTTGAATCTTTTTTTTTTTTTTTTTTTGGTTACCATCAGCCACCCTGTGTCTTTTGAGTAGTCAGTTCATTGACATTTATTTTTTTTATTTATTTTAATTGGAAGCTAATTACTTTGCAATATTGTATTGGTTCTGCCACACATCAACATGAATCCACCACGGACATATACGTGTACCCCATCCTCAACCTATCTCCCACCTCCCTCCTCGTACCATCCCTCTGGGTCATTCCAGTACACCAGCCCCAAGGATCCTGTATTGAACCTGGACTGGCAATTCATTTCTTATATGATATTATACATGTTTCCATGCCATTCCCCCAAATCATCCCACTCTCTCCCTCTCCCACAAAGTCCAAAAGACTGTTCTATACATCTGTGTCTCTTTTGCTGTCTCACATACAGGGTTATCGTTACCATCTTTCTAAATTCCATATATATGTGTTAGTATACTGTATTGGTGTTTTTCTTTCTGGCTTATTTCACTCTGTATAATAGGCTCCAGTTTCATCCACCTCATTAGAACTGATTCAAATGTATTCTTTTTAATGGCTGAGTAATACTCCATTGTGTATATGTACCACAGCTTTCTTATCCATTCATCTGCTGATGGACATNAGGAAAGTGAAAAAGTTGGCTTAAAGCTCAACATTCAGAAAACGAAGATCATGGCATCTGGTCCCATCACTTCATGGGAAATAGATGGGGAAACAGTGGAAACAGTGCCAGACTTTATTTTTTTGGGCTCCAAAATCACTGCAGATGGTGACTGCAGCCATGAAATTAGAAGACACTTCCTCCTTGGAAGAAAAGTTATGACCAACCTAGATAGTATATTCAAAAGCAGAGACATTACTTTGCCAACTACGGTCCATCTAGTCAAGGCTATGGTTTTTCCAGTGGTCATGTATGGGCATGAGAGTTGGACTGTGAAGAAGGCTGAGTGCCGAAGAATTGATGCTTTTGAACTGTGGTGTTGGAGAAGACTCTTGAGAGTCCTTTGGACTGCAAGGAGATCCAACCAGTCCATTCTGAAGGAGATCAGCCCTGGAATTTCTTTGGAAGGATGATGCTAAAGCTGAAACTCCAGTACTTTGGCCACCTCATGTGAAGAGTTGACTCACTGGAAAAGACTCTGATGCTGGGAGGGATTGGGGGCAGGAGAAGGGGATAACAGAGGATGAGATGGCAGGATGGCATCACTGACTCGATGGACGTGAGTTTGAATGAACTCTGGGAGTTGGTGATGGACAGGGAGGCCTGGCATGCTGCAGTTCATGGGATCACAAAGAGTCGGACACAACTGAGCGACTGAACTGAACTTGGGTTCATTTCTGTTTTTTTTTTTGTGTGTGTGTCTATTGTAGATTTTTGATTTGTGATTACCATGAAGCTGATATTTATCAACCTATAGCTATACCTACTTGTTTAAATTGATAGGAAAGCCAGGTCTGGCTGGAACATAGGTTTTATCTTCTTCCAGGATGCACTGCCAGCTGCTACCTTGATGGGATGTAGGGCTGGAGTCAGAGGGTCTAGAGCAAGAGTGAGATGCAAGCCAAGGTTTCTACCAGGTTGCTGCTAAGTCACTTCAGTCATTTCCAACTCTGTTGGACCCCACAGACGGCTGCCCATCAGGCTCCCCTGTCCCTGGGATTCTCCAGGCAGGAATAGTGGAGTGGGTTGCCATTTCTTTCTCCAATGCATGAAAGTGAAAAGTGATAGTGAAATCGCTCAGTCATCTCCGACTCTTAGTGACCCCATGGACTGTAGCCTACCAGCCTCCTCTGTCCATGGGATTTTCCAGGCAAGAGTACTGGAGTGGGTTGGAGTAGAAGGAAATGGCAACTTCCTTCTACCAGGCTGAGTGGTGGTAAGTCACTACTCTATCTGTGGGCAGGGCTGAGTACCCTCTTACTCTCCAGTAAGCCTCACTGGTTTGCAGACAAGTCCTCCTCTGTCCATGGGATTTTCCAGGCAAGAGTACTGGAGTGGGTTGGAGTAGAAGGAAATGGCAACTTCCTTCTACCAGGCTGAGTGGTGGTAAGTCACTACTCTATCTGTGGGCAGGGCTGAGTACCCTCTTACTCTCCAGTAAGCCTCACTGGTTTGCAGACAAGTTCAGGAGGTTTATTTATCATCCCAGTGTCTGGTCCCAGGGCCAAGGTGATTAATATGTGGCTCAAACCCTTTATTCTTTAGGGAGGATCCTCAAGCCTGTGATACTCCCCTCTCTTGTGCCTCACCCACGAGGTTTGCTTCCCAACTAGATCACTTCTCTCTTCTTACAAGACTGTGCAGTTCTTTCTTTGCAGCCTTGGGTGTGGTAGAGCTATTCTGCTAGTCTTCAGGCTGTTCTCAGTGAGACTTGCTTATATATAATTGAATTTTTCATGTGTTCCTGGGGAGATTTGACTTCAGGGTCTTAGTACTCTGCCATCTTGATCATGCCTCCCAGTTTCTTCATTTTTATGTAATTTCCCACATTATTCCTTCAAACATATTTTCTGGCCTATTCACATTCTTTTATCTCCCTGGGACTAAATATTACAAGTATCTTAATGTTCTAATATTATTCCATGGTTTTTGGGATTTACTCTTTTTTTCTTTTTCTTTTCTGTTTGTCTTCCAGTTGGATAATTTGTATTGACCTAACTTTAAAGTCATTGTTTCTTCCCTCTCTTGTGTTGAAGTCTGTTAATGATGCCATTAAAGGAATTCTTCATTCCTAATATCACACTTATTTTTAGTATTTTTATTTAACTTTTTCTTATAGCTCCAATCTCTTGATGTTCACCATATGTTCATGATTTTGTCAACTATCTCTGCTATACCCCTTAATGTATTAATTGCATCTATTTTAAAGTTCCTGTCTGTCTGATAGTTTCAACATCTGTGTCATCATTTGAATCTGGTAATATTAATTGCTTTATCTCTTGCCAGTGGATATTTTTTCCCTTTCTTTTGTGTGTCATTTTTGATTGAATGCCTATGTTCATGTACAGAATGGCTGATAAAACAGTAAATGGTAAGTAGCCATTGAAATTGGTACAACTCTACTGTTAAACTCAGGATGGGGATTTGAGTCTGTCCATCAGCAGTGAACTAGTTTTGATTTGTTGTTTTTATTGTCACTCTCAGGGATCTACAGGCTTCAGATTCCTCAGGTGGTGGGCTACTTTTGCTTTGTCCTTAGAATGTGAACTGTAGTACTGATATCAGTATTCCTATTTCTTTTCTGCTTTCAGAAGTCCTTAGATCTCTATGATCTTGCTCCTTCCCTGACTCAGTCTAAGCAACCTCTGTGGATGTAGGTCTTGGGAATGAGTCTATTTCAATAATCCTGGTCCTCCTCACCTTGGCAACCAAAATTCCAAACCAAAATTTCCTTGGGCAGGAAATTCTTATTCTTCCCTCAGTGGTTGCAGACTTCTGCTTGATACAGTCCCAAGATAAATCACTGCTTCTTCTACAGCAATTGAAGATTTTTTTTTTCTGCTACTATTCTCCTAGTCCTAATAGACCTTTGTCTGGGTCCTGAGAGTAACAGATTTGCTGTTCTTCCCCAAGTTGTTTTAAACTTGGCTCTGTAGGAGAGAAGGGTCTGTGTAGTGGGCAGGGATTCATGTCTGTCTACTAACAGCTGCCAGTCAACTTCTACATGCCTAGGCCACTGAACACAGCTATTTTCTATTCTTTCCTCCTCTCAGTCTTCTAAATACTTAATGGAGACCCACGGTAAAATCTTGTAAATGAATATGAATTTCACTTATGCTTTGTACTTCCATCTGTTCTAAAATAACATTAGCCCACATTTGGCCTTTTACTCTTTGTTACTTTTTAAATTGACTCCTTCTTATCCGCCTGTGTGGTGACCACCTCAGTCTCCCACACTCTGCCAAAGGTATAGTTCTTTTTGTGTTTTGTCTGTCCTTGGAAGAACTTGTTCTTTTTGATATTTGGTAGCTTGGCAAACTTCTCTCTCTGATGGGCTCAAGAAAAAAGTTATGATTTTTTTTTAGATTTTCAGCTTTTTATCATTATTAGGATATGAATGATATTCTTTGGAGATTTTTATCTAAAATAAAGCATCTGCTATCGTTACTTTGACTGTCCTTAGTGATACTGACTGTCATAGAAAAATAAGTTATACATTTATTTTATCTGGACAAGAACATGGAGAGCTGAGATGCTCTTAATAAATGAAGACTTGTACTCCCCCCATTCATTGGGTGTTTAAGATTGAGAGAGAACAAAGTTCCCTATATCTGTTTTCATGTGTAATGTCCACAGTTATAGGAGATTCCTAAATTGTGTTTCAAAAATATAGAGCATGTCTGATAGATGCTACTTTAGAGAGGATTGTCTCTGGATCAATACCCAAATTTATTACAAAGATATCAGTTGCTGAAGTCAGGGAGAAAGGCAGTAGGAGGATTGTTGGCTGTGATGCAATGCAGGCAATTTAGGACTTCTCTTGACCTCACCATCTTGACTTCACAGGTTTGCTTAAAGAAACACTGTTGTATATGCAAGGAGCCAAACCACCAAAGAATTGCAACCCTGAGAATCCAAACAGTTATGCTATGGGGCATTCTTTACTGAGTTTTGGGTAAAGATGGGGAAAGTATGCATTCTTATTGTAAGAAAGTTACTTGGATTAACTGACAGAAGCTTAGAATGAAACAGCAGGAATAGAGGTCCCATGAGAGATGCTACAAAAATAATGAGAACAATAAGTTCAGTCAGAGTGACATCACTGTAGAACTTCTAGGGCTCCTGACACAGTTATTAGCTAATCTGGCCACCTGGCTCTTCTGTTAGTAGCACTGGAGACGTCCAGCAAAGACTGTCAGAGTTACTCAGAAATCTACATTTATAGACTCTGGCCCTAAGAGGAAGGTTTCAGAATCTGCTCTTCTATCAAGTAATTGAAGATGAGCTGTAATAGTGACTAATTCATGAACATATTTAAGTGCCACTGAGGATTTGGGGCTCCCCTGGAAAAGTGGTTAAATCTCTGCTAGTAAACTCAGTTGTTTCCAGAGTCATTCTAGTTTTTTCATAAAATCCACTTGAGTTCTCGAGCTGGTGAAATACACTGGATATTGCATTTAAGGGTTAAGAAGACTATAGAAAGATTTTAATAATCACCCTAGACTCTAGTTTCCTTCAGAATGCACATGTTGTTCAGTCACTCAGTTGTGTTTGACTCTGTGACCTCTTGGACTGCAGCACACCAGGCTTCCCTGTCCTTCACCATCTCCGAGAGTTTGCTCAAATTCACACCCATTGAGTCGGTGATGCCATCCAACCATCTCATCCTCTGTCACCCCCACTTCTCCTCCTGCCTTCAATCTTCCCCAGCATCAGGGTCTTTTCCAATGAGACAGCTCTTCACAGAAGATGGCCAAAGTATTGGAGCTTCAGCTTCAGCATCAGTTCTTCCAGTAAATATCCAAGGTTGATTTCCTTGAGGATTGACTTGATCTCCTTGTTACCCAGGGGACTCTCAAGAGTCTTCTCCAGCACCACAGTTCAAAGGCATCATTCTTTGGCAGTCTTTTTTATTGTCCAGCTCTCACATCCATATGTGACTACTGGAAAAACCAGAGCTTTGACTATATGGAACTATGTTGGCAAAGTAATGTCTTTGCTTTTTAATATGCTGTCTAGGTTTGTCATAGCTTTTCTTCTAAGAAACAAGAGTCTTTTAATTTCATGGCTGCAGTCATAGTCCACATCGATTTTGGAGCCCAAGAATATAAAGATACACATACGTGTTATTTATAACTATATCTCAGTATCTAGTTCAGTACCTGAAACCAGCAGTTTTTCATTAAATGTTTATTAAATAGATAAAAATGATCATAAACTTAAATATAATATAATGTAATACTTTGACAGTATTTATTATTTGGGTCTTTTTCTCTTGAATAAAGACCTTCTGTAAATGAGAGTAATTTTTTGACTATTATTTCAGTCAATTGCCTGTGCGTTCTTTAACACATAAAAACCTTTAAAATATATGGGCTGTAATATTTATAAAGCTGGCCTAATAGTAATTACTGTTTGACAAATGTCCACAGTTGTTTATGGCCTGTGGACTACAGAGTATCAGTGTGTCAGATCTAAGGGCTCAGGAGCCACTTAGAATTAGAATATCCTAATCAAATATTATCTGTAGATTGTATCATTAGACTACAAAGATGCTCTTCTGTAATGGGAAATACTGTTTCAAGAAACAGCAACAATAAAAAATACTATGCCTATGAAAAAATGGATTCCTGTGTACAGAGAGCATATAGTAGCAAAGATTTTCTCACTTGATTACATCTAGGATGGAGTGAGGCTAATTCAATGCAAGCATAGTCTTNTCTGTAGATTGTATCATTAGACTACAAAGATGCTCTTCTGTAATGGGAAATACTGTTTCAAGAAACAGCAACAATAAAAAATACTATGCCTATGAAAAAATGCATTCCTGTGTACAGAGAGCATATAGTAGCAAAGATTTTCTCACTTGATTACATCTAGGATGGAGTGAGGCTAATTCAATGCAAGCATAGTCTTAGATGGCTTCCCGGGGGGGCTCAGGGGTAAAGAATCTGCCTGCAATGCAGGAGACCCAGGTTCAATCCCTGAGTTGGAAAGACACCCTGGAAAAAGAAATAGCCACCCACTCTAGGATAACTGCCTGGAGCATCCCATGGACAGAGGAGCCTAGTAGGCTATAGATCATGGGGTCACAAAAGAGTCAGAAACAACTTAGCGACTAAGCGCATGCACATACACACAGTCTTAGATAGGAGGTGACAGACTCCAACTAACAGACCCACTCTACTCCACAGCCTGTTTTTGGAAATAAAGTTTTATTTATTCATAGAGCACAGGCATGTTCATTTGTTTATGTATATTGTAATGGAATAATTAAGAATCTAATTATATGGCTTCTAATGCTTAAACTTTTACTATCTGATCTTTAGCAGAAAAACTTTCCCCATTTCTGTTCAATGGAAAACCAGTTATATTTGTGTGTGTGTGTGCACACGTGTATATATGTGTGTTTTTCTTTGTGTGTTTGTAGGATTTAAAGAGAGAATGTTATGCCCAGAAATAACTAAGGCTTTTCAGCGAGAGTTTAATGTGTATGGCCCAAAGAATCTTTGAATATTATATGATGAGATTTGAGCTAATTAATGTGCAAACTTGAGTCTAACTGTTAACATAATCTAATAACTATACACATGATAATGCTTTGGGAAATTGGGATTACATACTTATAAATAAATAAAGAGAAAATCAATGATTCTTAGCCTCCCACAACAGATTCTACTTTATAGGGAGCTCTTTTAGAGAGCTTCACCATGATTTTTTATTATTACCATGAATAAAGGTTCAAGGTGTTACCACACATTTGATCAAATATTAATAAATGTGCTCAGAGAGAGTGAATGTCGACCAGCAAAATAGAGGAAAAATGTCATCTGGACCTGGCAGAGAAACTTTGCAGGAAGCCAGCAGTGGAGATTGCTCTAGGAAGCAGATGAGAGAGATTATTTTTCACAACTGTAGTTGAGTGAAATGAAAATGTCTAGTTTTGTCTCTCTATGGCAAAGGCTAGGGAAAGATCTATCTTGTCAGCACCTGAATGCTATTCTACTGGCGGACTTTAATTACATAGGCTAGACAGCTTGTAAAGGGAAAAAAAAATTGAGAATCTCTATTCTGGGGTAAATTTCCTAAGCAGTGTGTGAGAGGTGTACGCAGAAATCCTGTTGACAAAATATTTTGTGCAAGTGCCTCCCACACACAGCTTTAAAATGCTACCCCTGTGTGTTTTCCATTCCTGCTGCTATTCAAGTAACAAATGTCTGCAGCATCTTAATCTGTTTCTTTCTCTCCCTTGCCCCATGACTTCTCCAAGAAACATTAGCAACTATTGCATTCATCCCCTTATGTCATTTCATGTAATTTTACAAAGATTTTAGAATTATATTAAGTTCTTTAGTTTCCCTGAGAAGTTATCTGGAAGGTAAGTTAAATGAACCAGGAATCCTTCACATTATTATAATTTACTTTTTAAAGTATTAAAATTCACATTTTCATTGAAAAAGTTATACACTTTTCTGTTGTATCTTTTATGTATGTTCACTGTTTTCAGAGAGCAGTGAGAAACACACAGCTTGAGATTATGGGGTGACGGAATCCTTCTCCTGAAGGAGCTAAACATTTTAATGATGTCAGTGACTTCCTCAGTGACCCTAGTACCTTTCTGACTCCCACATTAAGTGAGTCGTCATGTTGGTCTGTGTGTCTTTGCAGTTTCTGGAAGCTACTTGGAACATGTCCACTGAAGGAATCCATGAAAATGCCATAACAAAGAAATTCAGGTCATTCCTTCACTCACGGTTCACCCAATAAACTTTTATTGAATTCTTGTGGTGTACATATTAGAAGTATATGATACTGAGGAACATATGTTTGGACTGTGGATTCAGGAAGAGTTAGAGTGGAATCCTGGTTCTGCCCTTGCTGGCTCCATGACTTAGGTGACTATACTTAACCTCTCTGAACTTGGGTTTCTTCACATCTCATCTTCATGTACATGGATTAGAGTTACTGAAATATATAGAGCCTAAGTGGAGAAGGAAATGGCAACCCATTCCAGTACTCTTGCCTGGAAAATTCTATGGATAGGGGAGGCTGGTAGGCTACAGCCCATGGGGTCGCAAAGAGTCAAACACGACTGAGCGACTTCACTTTCTTTCTTTCTATAGTTCCTTTTGGAGATGGAAATGGAAACCCAATCCAGTGTTCTTGTCTGGAGAATCCCATGGACAGAAGAGCCTGGTGGGGCTGTGTTCTATGGGTTTGCAAAGAGTTGGACACAACTAAGCAACTAAGATGCACACACACACACACGCACATATAGAGCCCAAGATTTGGTAAAAGCTCAATTTAGGCAA
>SJYT01000839.1:410815-439781 GCA_006410635.1 Cephalophus harveyi | reverse complement strand
GCCCACTTGACTTCACATTCCAAGATGTCTGGCTCTAGATTAGTGATCACATCATCATGATTATCTGGGTCGTGAAGATCTTTTTTGTACAGTTCTTCTGTGTATTCTTGCCACCTCTTCTTAATATCTTCTGCTTCTGTTAGGTCCATACCATTTCTGTCCTTTATCGAGCCCATCCTTGCATGAAATGTTCCCTTGGTATCTCTAATTTTCTTGAAGAGATCTCTAGTCTTTCCCATTCTGTTGTTTTCCTCTATTTCTTTGCATTGATCACTGAAGAAGGCTTTCTTATCTCTTCTTGCTATTCTTTGGAACTCTGCATTCAGGTGCTTATATCTTTCCTTTTCTCCTTTGCTTTTCGCCTCTCTTCTTTTCACAGCTATTTGTAAGGCCTCCCCAGACAGCCATTTTGCTTTTTTGCATTTCTTTTCCATGGGGATGGTCTTGATCCCTGTCTCCCGTACAATGTCACGAACCTCATTCCATAGTTCTTCAGGCACTCTATCTATCAGATCTCTATCTATCCACTAGAGTTAAGTCAGGGTAAATAGTACTAACCTCTCTGGATCTTTGTGCCCATGAGCAGCATATATGATCCTAGTCATGCAGTTGGTATATTTGGTTTATTGCAATAGTCCTGTGACTGCCTGTTTTGAAAATAATAGAAATTAGGGCATGAACTTCATAGGATGTCAGAACAGTGTGAAAGGTAAAATGATAATTGTCTAGAGAATCAGGGGGTTCTATTTTATGGTGCAGTTTACATCACTGAGGTCAACTGACTGTTTTCTGAGTCTCTAATTCTTCGGACTAATGGGAATGTAGAGACTTTAAAGGAAGGATCCAGAAACAGTGCTAAAAAGTAATTGTGGGAAGGGTGGGGAAGCAGCTCTGCCTAAGGCTCCT
Organism: Cephalophus harveyi; assembly: GCA_006410635.1. NCBI lineage: Eukaryota > Metazoa > Chordata > Mammalia > Artiodactyla > Bovidae > Cephalophus > Cephalophus harveyi. The sequence continues at coordinate 438,875 of SJYT01000839.1, read as the reverse complement.
CATGGCTGCAGGTTTTTGTAAAAGTAGGTCATTAAAAATGTCTGAGAAGAAAAGCCTTTAGATATTTGGCAAGTTTTAAAGCAGAAATTAATATAAAATGAAAGATATTCAGGGGATATAGAAGAAACTATTTCAAGTATACAAAAGCCACTGAAACATTGTGTTTTAGAATGAAAGACTTACAATAGCAAAAATTTTAAAGAAAAAATTAATACTGAGTTTGTATATTGTCACACTGCTTATTTAACTTATATGCTGAGTACATCATGAAAAATGCTGGACTGGATGAAGCACAAGCTGGAATCAAGATAGCAGGGAGAAGTATCAATAACCTCAGATATGCAGATGACACCACCTTTATGGCAGAAAGCAAAGAAGAACTAAAGAGTCCCTTGATGAAAGTGAAAGAAAAGAGTGAAAAACTTGGCTTAAAGCTCAACATTCAGAAAGTTAAGATCATGGCATCTGGTCCCATCACTTCATGGCAAATAGATGGTGAAACAGTGGAAACAGGGACAGACTTTACTTTTTTGGGCTCCAAAATCACTGCAGATGGTGACGGCAGCCATGAAATTAAAAGACAATAGCTCCTTGGAAGAAAAGCTATGACCAACCTAGACAGCATATTGAAAAGCAGAGATATTACTTTGCCAACAAAGCTCTGTCTAGTCAAAGCTGTGGTTTTTCCAGAATTCATGTATGGATGTGAGAGTTGGACTGTGAAGAAAGCTGAGCACTGAAGAATTGATACTTTTGAACTCTGGTGTTGGAGAAGACTCTTGAGAGTCCCTTGGATTACAAGGAGGTCCAACCAGTCCATCCTAAAGGAAATCAATTCGGAATATTCATTGGAAGGACTGATGCTGAAGCTCCAATACTTTGGCCACCTGATGGGAAGAGCTGACTCACTGGAAAAGACCCTGATGCTGGGAAAGATTGAAGGTGGAAGGAGAAGGGGAGAACAGAGGATGAGATGGTTAAATGGTATCACCGATTCAATGGACATGAGTTTGAGTGAACTCTGGGAGTTGATGATGGATAGGGAGGCCTGGGGTGCTGCAGTCCATGGGGTTGCAAACAGTTGGACACGACTGAGTGGCTGAACTGAACTGAAGGACAAAAAAAGACATTTTAAAATTATCATTTGAAGTGTTGAAGGTTAGAAGAAAAGAGCATTGGAACTAACAATTATGAGTTACATTACAAAATCAGTTACATTACTAACTGATGACGTGTTAGAAATACACATTTAGGAACCACATATCTACTAAATCAGCAATTCTAAAGATGTAGGCATCTGTATTTTAACAAATCAGTAGGATGCCATTTTGACATCAGTTAAAGCATAAGAATCACTAAATTATCTAAGGGTACATATCATGTGCGGGCTTCCCAGGTGACTCAGTGGTAGAGGATCTGTCTACAATGCAGGAGATGTGGGTTTGATCCGTGGGTCAGATCTAGGTTTGATCGCTGGATTGGGAAGATCCTCTCAAGGAGGGCAAGGCAACACACTCCAGTATTTTTGCCTGGAGAATCCCATGGACAGAGGAAACTGGCGGGCTCCATGTGGTCACAAAAGAGTCAGAAATGACTTAGCATCTAGGACAGAGAGAGAAGCATCATGTGGTTCTTGTATACTACTGGCAAGTCAGCCAGCAGTGACCATGATGTCTAGCAAAGGTTCAGTTAATAAATGCTTGTTAAATAAATGAAGAGTCAAATAAACAAAGCGTAAAATTAGAGGTCACTAAAAATAAAAAGTAAGGCCCAGTTAAGCATTTAAAGTATGGTACTTGATAAATATATGGTTAAATAAACAAAATACCAAAAGAAATTATATTAGTATTTAGGAATTAAAGGCCCCTTGGGAATCTCTTGAGGCAAGTATTTAAGTCCTTGTAAATACTGCACTGCTGAGGAAGCAGGAATTTAACTGGAAGAAAGCCAAGATGTAAAAAAGGCATAAATGGTCCTTTATTTTCTCACTCAGTTTGTGACCTGAAGTTCATAGCACTTCGGTGGAGTCATTCTTGCTCTATTGCAATAGAAAACAAAAAGTAGGATTCTTATTCTTTATTTTCTATCATGGTACTCCAAGCAGGGATACCAACCACTCATATTAATACTTGTTCTTAGGCATCTTTCTTTGATTCTCTAACAAATATTGTTGTACTATAAAATACCAAAGTTGTTCTAAATGTTAAAAGAAGTTGTAAACATACAGAAAAGTACACAAAATAGTATAATGAATAAATAGTATAATGAATACCCATATAGCACTAAGCAGCTTTACCACGTGTGCTAGTTGAAATACCTCTTCCTATGTTTTTTTCTATGAAAATTGTCCACTCATCTCAATAAAGAAAGACCTTGGAAAAATATCACTGCTAGTATTTCTTAAATGTTTCGTATATCTGTACTTATGTGCCCCCTTCTTTCTTTCTTAGGTATTTTCTCTCTTTTGTTGGTTTTGCTAGACATCTTTTTCAAGTTTTCCAAAAGAATCAGATTTTGGTTTTAATCATTTCAAAATAGTTTGTTTTCTAAAGTATTCTAAACTTTTTCACTCACTTTATCTTTCCTTTATTGTACTTTTCTGTATTATGGGCTAAATCGTGTTCCCCCCAAATTCATGTTGAAATCCTAGCCCACAGTTCCTCAGAATGTGCTTGTATTTGGAGATAGGGTCTTTAAAGAGGTAATTATGGTTGAAAGAGGTCATCAGAGTAGGCCCTAACCTAGTGTGACTTATGTCTTCATCTGCAAAATTTGGGTCACACAGAGGAAAAATCAGGTGAAGACATGGAGAAAATGGCCATCTACAAGCCACGGATAGGATAGAGGTCTCAGGAGAAATGAACCTTCTCAATGCCATGATCTTGGATTTCTAGCCTTCAGAACTTCAACAAAACAAGTTTCTACTGTTCAGCCTACCCAGTTTGTGGTCCTCTGTTATGGAAGCCCTAGAAAATGAATACTGTGTTTTAAAAACTTGTTACTGGTATTTATTACTGCAAAGTTACAGCAGCTGGCAGAAGAAATGTAATGTCAGGCACAGGTGTGGGGAAATGGGGTGGTTGTGTTTCAGCCACTAAATCATGCCTGACTCTTTCATCTCCATGGACTGTAGCGCACCAGGCTCCTCTGTTGATGAGATTTCCCAGGCAAGAATATTGGAGTAGGTTACTGTTTCCTCCTCTAGGGGATCTTCTTAATCCAAAGATCAAACCCTCATCTCCTGCATTGGCAAGCAGAAATTTTTTTTTTTTTTTAACCACTGAGCCACCAGGAAATGGGGTGGTGAGGGTTAATTTTAGGTAAAGAGGTTTGTGTGCAAGTATCTGGGCTGCCTGAGAGGTGCCGAACGACTGTTGGAAGAAGCATTGTGATAGGAGACCCAGGCAGAGAGGGAAGAGTTTAGGGTGGAGATAAAAAGGTGGGTTTTGAGGAGAAGTTTGAAGGAGAAAATAGGAGACAGGATGCACAACTTAAATTTTTAGAGCTAAGAAAATATGGCTTCAGAGTTTTGCTTTGTTTGTTATATGGGTGAGGAAGGAGAGTACCAATGAAATGGCATTGAAACATGTATACTATCATGTAAGAGCGAAGCACCAGCCTATGTTCGATACAGGATACAGGATGCTTGGGGCTGGTGCACGGGGATGATCCAGAGAGAGGATATGGGGTGGGATGTGGGAGGGGAATTCAGGATTGGGAGCTCGTATACACCCGTGGTGGATTCATGTCAATGTATGGCAAAACCAATACGGTATTGTAAAGTAAAATAAAGTAAAAATAAAATTAAAAAAATAATAAAATCATCAAAACAAAACAAAACAAAAAAACAAAATGAACATTCCAAGTCCATGGTTCAGGAGGACATATCCTGAGAGGAAGAACCGAGAACTCAAGCCACTAGAAAAGATAGGCAGCAGTCAATTTACACTCTTGTTTAAACTGTTTCTACATTATTTGGTCATTTTGATTAGCTTGACTCAACACCTGAGAGCTCACTAGAAATGAGCACAGGATGTCAAGTTGAAATGCTGGCCCAGAAAAGCCAAGGGTCAGGCTCTGAATATAACAGTCATTCCAAATGCAGGCCATCCTCGAAGTCTTCCTGTGAGTGTGTCCTGGGGTGAGGTAGGGAGTCACTGATTCTCCCCTTGCTGTACTTTTTAAGCTATCACTCTTTAAAAGCGCAAGCCTATGGGCTGAGAGAATGTTAAGGGATAGCAATTATTTGCAGCCTGACTGCTTCAATCTAATCACACCTTATGTCTAGAAAAGCAAAAATTAATGGCGGTATAGCTATGCAAACTGTGTGTGAAGGTGTTTAATGTGCATCCATATGCTTAATTTAATGCTGGGTTGTAAGTTAATACTCTCTGATTCTCACATATAGAGGTTTTGAGCGTTTTCCCTCTGTTAGCTAATATAATCATGTTGTAACTATTTATGAACAGCTGCCTCATTACAAAAGTGCTGACATACCCTTTACTGTATTGATGCTGATTAGTGGGTAGGAACTAGCTCACTCCCTTCTAGAATATAGGAAGTGTGTCCTTCTTAGGGGTGTTTTTTATACTCCAAGGGAACTTATTCTTTTAAAGTAAGGGGTTCAGCTACTTGTCATCAGATTTTATAATCCTTATCATCAGGTTTTATAATCTTTCTTCCCAAGCCTTTAAAATGTAAAAGAGACTTTGAATCTATTCTCAAACATGAGCCTCTCATTGGAAAATGGCTGTTAATTCCAAATCCAAATTTGCAAATACATATATCAGTTCTTTTACTCTAAGTTAGTAGCCATCGTTTGTTATGAAGTGAAGTTGCTCATTTGTGTCCAACTCTTTGCGACCCCATGGACAGAACCCTACCAGGCTCCGCGGTCCATGGGATTTTCCAGGCAAGAATACTGGAGTGGGCTGCCATTTCCTTCTCCAGGGGATCTTCCCAACCCAGGGATCGAACCCGGGTCTCTTACATTGCAGATAGATGCTTTACCCTCTGAGCTAAAACCATCTTGAGCTTCAGTGTGTCAAAGTAAATTGATAATATTTGACAAAAAGTCATATTCATATTTCCTTTTTAAACATATTTTTCTTTAGCAGAGTACTAAGGAACAGTGTCGCTCAGCATCTTGGAAACATTTTGTGAAGGAAAATTGTCTCTGAGGCATGCCTTTCAGATTCTTAGAAATCCTCCTGTCCAGCTGAGCAGGTTCCAGACCCTCAACATTCTTTGAAGCCTATTAGATATAGTGTTATACTTACAAAGGATCTTATGGTCATAATTTTCTGATCTACTTCCTGGAGCTGTACTTTCCTGTTATCATGCTGGGGTTCATGTTTTCTCTGAGACTACTTCCTTCTTTAAGTACTTTGCTGGGAGAGACTGTGGTGGAGAACCTGCTTTATTTTCATAAACTGAAAGTCCTGACACCTTTCTATTTCCTCCGAATATTGCTCAGCAACAAAACAGCTCTTTCTTTAGTTTATCTCTGTCTTCTTGCATTTTTCATGGGCAGACAGAAGGACTACAAATAGCACTTTCAACATCTACCTAGAAATGTTTGCATCCAAATCATGAAACTTGTTTAACACTCATATATAATCTTTTATTAGCTTCATTAGAAGACCTAGTAATCAGTTCACTGTAAGCTTTAAAGAACAATTGTATCTGGGAATGAAGGAAAACAATGTATTTAGAATATTTCTCTTCAAATAAAATGAGCAAAAAGTAAGTTAAGTAAAAATGTTTTAAGACCTGAATTAACTATTAAATCAGATTATTTGATACAATTATTTTTGATTTATGAAAGTAATATTTCCTCAGTGTTGCCCAGCTTAGCATTTTTATTTTACTTTCAAAACTAAGTACATTTCATCTCCCAAGTATGGAAGGCTGTCATGCTGTCTATGAATCCTATGTGAAGACCTTATCATTGAATATCACAATTAAAATAATTTATTGCATAAAACAGATGGAAAAGTGACTTAAAGTAGATTTCATTTCTGACAGTATAAACATTAAATACATTTTGTTGAATTTTTAAGAGTATTAGTTAAAATATAGGAAAAAAGAAAAAAACCTAGCATGTTACAACTCATGTAATAGCAAAGATTTCCCAGGAATTCTATTGAAGTAAACTATGGGAAGTAAGAAAGAACCAAAGCTAGAGTTTAGCCATTCAGTCAGTAACTTCAGTCACTCAGTCATGTCCAACTCTTTGGGACCCCATGGACTGCATCACACCAGGCTTCCCTGTTGGTCAACAACTCCCGGAGTTTACTCAAGCTCATGTCCATTGAGTCGGTGATGCCATCCAACTATCTCATCCTCTGTCATTCCCTTTCCTCCTGCCTTCAATTTTTCCCAGGAACAGGGTCTTTTCAAATGAGTCAGTTCTTCACATCAGGTGGCCAAAGTACTGGAGTTTCAGCTTTAGCATCATTCCTTCCAAAGAAATCCCAGGGCTGATCTCCTTCAGAATGGACTGGTTGGATCTCCTTGCAGTCCAAGGGACTCTCAAGAGTCTTCTCCAACATCATAGTTCAAAAGCATCAATTCTTCAATCAGCTCAGCTTTCTTTATAGTCCAATTCTCACACCCATACAGTTCAGTCCAGTTCAGTGGCTCAGTTGTGTCTGACTTTTTGCGACCCCGTGGACTGTAGCATGCCAGGCTTCCCTGTCCATCACCAATTAGAGGAGTTTACACAAACTCGTGTCCATTGAGTTGATGATGCCATCCAACCATCTCATTCTCTGTCATCCCCTTCTCCTCCCACCCTCAATCTTTCCCAGCATCAGGGTCTTTTCCAATGAGTCAGCTCTTTGCATCAGGTGGCCAACGTATTGGAGTCTCAGCTTCAACACCAGTCCTTCCCATGAACACTCAGGACTGATCTCCTTTAGGGAGGACTGGTTGGATCTCCTTGCAGTCCAAGGGACTCTCAAGAGTCTTCTCCAACACCATAGATCAAAAACATCAATTCTGTGCTCAGCTTTCCACAACCATACATGACTACTGGAAAAACCATAGCTTTGATTAGATGGACCTTTGTTTGCAAAGTAATGTCTCTGCTTTTTAATATGCTATCTAGGTTGGTCATACCTTTTCTTCCAAAGAGCAAGCATCTTTTAATTTCATGGTTGCAATCACCATCTGCAGTGATTTTGAAACCCCCAAAATTAAGTCTGACACTGTTTCCACTGTTTCCCCATCTATTTCCCATGAAGTAAGGGGACCAGGTGCCGTGATCTTCATTTTCTGAATGTTCAGTTTTATGCCAACTTTTTCACTCTCCTCTTTCACTTTCATCAAGAGGCTTTTTAGTTCTTCTTCACTTTCTGCATATCTGAGGTTATTGATATTTCTCCCAGCAATCTTGATTCCAGCTTGTGCTTCCTCCAGCCCAGCATTTCTTATGACGTACTCTGCATATAAGTTAAATAAGCAGGGTGACAGTATACAGCCTTGACATACTCTTTTTCCTATTTGGAACCAGTCTATTGTTCCATGCCCAGTTCTAACTGTTGTTTCTTGACCTGCATACAGATTTCTCAGGAGGCAGGTCAGGTGGTCTGGTATTCCCATCTCTTTCAGAATTTTCCACAGTTGATTGTGATCCACACAGTCAAAGGCTTTGGCATAGTCAATAAGGTGATTTTTTTTTTTTCTGGAACTCTCTCGCTTTTTTGATGGTCCAGTGGATGTTGACAATTTGATCTCTGGTTCCTCTGCCTTTTCTAAATCCAGCTTGAACATCTGGAAGTTCATAGTTCATGTACTGTTGAAGCCTGGCTTGGAGAATTTTGAACATTACTTTGCTAGCTTGTGAAATGAGTGCAATTGTGCAGAAGTTGGAGCATTCTTTGGCATTGCTTTTCTTTGGGATTGGAGTGAAAACTGATGTTTTCCAGTCCTGTGGCCACTGCTGAGTTTTCCAAATTTGCTGGCATATTGAGTGCAGCCCTTTCACAGCATCATCTTTCAGGATTTGAAACAGCTCAACTGGAATTCCATCACCTCCACTAGCTTTGTTTGTAGTGATGCTTCCTAAGGCTCTGTTGACTTTAGCCCTTAGGCATGAATGAAAAAAGTACAGGAAACTTCTTTCTTTGAGCTTGGTCTTCAGTAGAAGTGGGCAAGGTGGAAAAAAAAAAAAAAAAAACTTTTCACAAGTTTTGATCAACAGTAACCTTGAACTTCTGGTAGTCCAGTGACACATAAATAGAAAATAAATCTCTACGAAAGCATAACATAATTAAACTGCAGAACACCAAATAAAAAGATAAATATTTTAAAAGCTGTCAGAGAAGAAAAACATATCAATTATAACAGAATGATGACTGATAATTTATGTTTAAAAGCAGTATTAGGAGACAGAGACAATGGAAGCGTTTCTTCAATGTGTTGAGATAATTTAACTGTCAACTTGGAAGGCATATTTCCTGCTGTGAAAGAGAAATTAAAATACCTCCAGGAAAACAAAACCTTGGAGTTTACTACTAACAAACACAGACTATATGTATCTCCAGTTTGTCTCAGCAGCTTCAACTTCATCTATCCCACTGCCAACCAGATAGGTGTTTGATTATCCACTGTGTCATGGGCCCACACACTTTATCTTTCAGCAAAATCAACCCACCTGTGTACATGGTCCAAGATATCAGTGGACGGCCCTGGCTTTCACTTGCTTGTCTAAGCTGGGACTTGCAGGGAATCCTCGGCCCTTCTTCACTTTTGCTTTCTAATCAGTGTTAAAGTAGGCCTTGTTCCCTCATTTCTGGAGCCCCCAAGCTCACGCCTTTCTCTTGATCTTTGTCTGGTTTGGTTAAGTTATTCTCATGTCTCACCTGGATCAGCGCAGCACAGTCTTGACAGGGATCCCTGCCTCCTGTAATCTTCCTGCTCCTCTATGGCTGTCTGTTTCATTCTCCAAACAGTAACTCATTTTCCAAATTACAGATGATCTAAGCTACAACCGTCTTAGTGTTCGGGCAACCGCTGCTTCCACCTTTGACCCATTGCTGCTCAGGGAATAGAATGGCTTTGGTCATTTTAAACACAAAGGGTGGCATAGCTGCCTTTAAAGCTGTCCAATGTACGGCTTTTCATTGTATTAAGGGGACATGCGCTTTTACTTGCTGATGATGTTTTCTATTATCTTGACTCTGTCTCCATCTGCGGCCTCTTCTTATAACCTTCCACTTCCTCATTTGCTCTGCTTCACGCTGGAACTAGTTCTCTTCATGTAAGCCATGCTCTTTCCAGCCTGCATTCTTTTTCTTTTGCTCTTTCAGATTTGCTGAGTTGCTCTTCTCCTAGTTCCTGGAATGTCTGGCTTGTTCTTTAACGTTCACACTCCAGTTTAACTCAGTAGCACTGCCTCGGAGAGGTCTTCCCTAGCTCTCCTATGTAACCTGGTTATCTCTAGCTTTGTTACAGCCCAGTGTAATGTTCCTTTGCTTCATAGCATTTTTCACAGTCTGAGGGGTTTGGCCTATTTACTTTTAAGATATATTTATTTTTAACATGTTTGTTGGTTGTCTTCTTCAATTAAATGTAAACTCCCTGAGGGCAATGCCTGTATCAATCCTGTCAATTCTGTATCCCCTGGTGTTAGAACTGTGTCTGACACATGATGATGATGGTGGTAATACTGGTAACGATGAGGGGCAACTTGTGTTTACTGCTCACAGAAAGCTAAGCACTGCGCTAAACATGTTATATGCCTCATCTCATTTAAGGCGCACAATAATTCATAGAATGAAATACAAATATTAGCCCTATGGCTTTAAGAATAAAATCTATTATATAAGCTATATCTACCTTACCTCCAATATGTTACCTAAGGATTACTGGAAGAAAAAAGCTAGAAAAACTAGGATAAAATTAGTTTTAGAAAAACACTAACACTGCCTCAGATTAGGAGAAAGTAAAAGAAAGGGAATATGATCCATATTCTGGGAGCCACAATTTTAGTGTGTTCTGTGCTTGGGTGAACTTCTGGGGTTCAGGCTGATTTTTTTTTTTTTTTTTCGTTAACTGGTATGATAATCCATCTCAATGATGCACCTTGCTTTTTAAGAACAAAACTTAAATCAGTTTTCAAAAATCTGTTCCATCTATCTTTGCCTTTTAGTTAATGAGAGGCAGCCATCTTTATTCTCTTTGTCAGATGAGCTATAATGGCTCATGGTGTGACAAACCAGTTTTACAATTTCACAAAATAATAATCAGCCAGAGATCTTTCTCCCATTTCTGGATGCAAGTAATTGGTGATCTCCTGTGCCAAGATTCTGCAATTAAACATAAATGCAAAACCTCTTATTAAAACCTCAACCTTCTTAAATATCTTCACACAGTATGTATACCAAGTACTCCCTGTGCATCTCAACACATGGCTTATGCAAGTGATGGACCTTTATGTTGTGGACTCAGGATAAACAATCAGGTGGTTTAAAAAATAATTTTCTGCCTCTGGAACATGGAGGGTTATCAGTTGTCCTCTACCAGAGCCAGCTGACATTTGAAGAAAACAGGGCATAAGATGATTGATTAACTTTTTTATTACCACGCAACTAGTAAGTCACAAACTTAGAATTTGATTCCAAATACTCTGAGAGCCCATGCTTGTAAAGATGAATCTATATTTTAATTCTGTGATATTTAATGAAGATAAGATATATTCTGTATAATTGAATATTTTTCCATGTATTCATTTTTTAAATCTAATTCAGTATCTGTCTCAAGAACACTTGCATTTTATTTATTTTCAACACCTGGTATTTGTGAATATTTATTGAAATGCTAAGAATTTTTAGGTTTGATAATGAAATGGCAAACCTCACATATATGTAAACAGAAACAAAGAACGATTTTGGCAGGTTGCACATGGGGACACACACATCCAGTATGCTCTAACACTTTTTATTTTTCATTCAAAAAATAGCTCTGTTTTAGCTCCATATATTACACTGAGAATTGAGTCTGGTCAGCTAATAGCTTGGGCATTGGAACTGATAAATCAGATGTGCAATTACTGCAGACAGATAAAACCAAGCAGAGAGAACAATGTGTAAAGTTTCCATCTCCTGAGAAATCAGTGGCAATTTTCCTTGGAAAAGTCGAGCTTCATCAGTTTGAGGAAAAAGATTAGAGAAGTTTCTTTAATTAGAAAGTTCACATGCACAAAGCAAGGAGAGTCATTTTCTCTCAGCCTGATGATGCTTGGAAGGGTAAAGAACCAGGCTGTTAATCCATCTCCTCTCCAATGCTGCTCCGGCATCAAGGCTGTCACCGGTTTGATGGGTGGCTCTCACAGCCCTTCCCTTTGTGTGCCGGTCCTCTGTGTCATGAGGAGACTTATGCATAAATCCTAATAGAGAGGGTGGATGGTAGACTGGTTCTTAAAGCAGTCAGGAGCTAACAAATTACCATCCCTGGATGAAAAATGAGGTCATGAAGATTTAAGTGTGGCAAGAAAGAAGGTGCTGTCTGCGCAGGAAAGATACTTAGTGTGAACCCATCTGTGGTAATAGATTAATTGCCTTCATTAGCAAAGATGTATATCTTACACCAGCCATCAATAAATGTTTCAGGTCTACTCAGGAGTGATGGCTCTGTTGATACCAAAGATGAAGCTATTCCCCAACAAAACTAAGAGTAAATATATTCCTAAAAATTTCCATAATCTGATTCATAGTTCCATAATAAAGAATAATTATGTATCAAGCTTTGAAAATGAGGATGGGAAAAGAAGTTCTCTAGTAAACTAAATTACATCTAATGAATCATTTTTATCAACCTCTGCACCACCCAGAGAGGTATTTCTCACTGGAGGAAACTGTCTTTACTGGGCTTGCCTGTGCTTGGTCTTTAAGATAATCTATTTTTTTTTAATTATTTAATTCAGTTGTGTCCTATATTAGCTTATAGATTTTTTTCCTTCCCAATTCAAAGAAATAATTCCTGTACTTCATTCTTCCATTACTGTGTCATTGTTATATATGATGGACAGTGGCAAAAAATACCTCAGAAAATATTCAAATTTTTCATTTTTTAAACAAACAATGCCAGGGTAAATGATAGCAGACTAAGAAATTAATTAGAGAACACTATCAACATAGTTATCTCTTCAGTAGATTGAGTGTTAACTATATGAAAAAAGAAAATAGAGATGTAAGTTATTAATATAATCTTAAATTTGGCATGTAGGACACTCTGTAATTCATTCATTTATCCTGTCATGGAAAAGTATTTATTTAGCACTTACTATAGCAAAAGTGATAATTCAAATCCCATACGATTATACAGTGGAAGTGAGAAATAGATTTAAGGGACTAGATCTGATAGATAGAGTGCCTGATGAACTATGGATGGAGGTTCATGACATTGTACAGGAGACAGGGATCAAGACCATCCCCATGGAAAAGAAATGCAAAAAAGCAAAATGGCTGTCTGGGGAGGCCTTACAAATAGCTGTGAAAAGAGAAGAGTGAAAAGCAAAGGAGAAAAGGAAAGATATAAGCATCTGAATGCAGAGTTCCAAAGAATAGCAAGGAGAGATAAGAAAGCCTTCTTCAGCGATCAATGCAAAGAAATAGAGGAAAAGAACAGAATGGGAAAGACTAGAGATCTCTTCAAGAAAATTAGAGATACCAAGGGAACATTTCATGCAAGGATGGGCTNGAAACCTATATGCAGGTCAGGAAGCAACAGTTAGAACTGGACATGGAACAACAGACTGGTTCCACATAGGAAAAGGAGTACATCAAGGCTGTATATTGTCACCCTGCTTATTTAACTTCTATGCAGAGTACATCATGAGAAATGCTGGGCTGGAGGAAGCACAAGCTGGAATCAAGATTGCCAGGAGAAATATCAATAAGCTCAGATATGCAGATGACACCACCCTTATGGCAGAAAGTGAAGAAGAACTTAAAAGCCTCTTGATGAAAGTGAAAGAGGAGAGTGAAAAAGTTGGCTTAAAGCTCAACATTCAGAAAACGAAGATCATGGCATCCGGTCCCATCACTTCATGGGAAATAGATGGGGAAACAGTGGAAACAGTGTCAGACTTTATTTTTGGGGGGCTCCAAAATCACTGTAGATGGTGACTGCAGCCATGAAATTAAAAGATGCTTACTCATTGGAAGGAAAGTTATGACTAACCTAGATAGCATATTCAAAAGCAGAGCCATTACTTTGCCAACAAAGGTCCATCTAGTCAAGGCTATGGTTTTTCCAGTAGTCATGTATGGCTGTGAGAGTTGGACTGTGAAGAAAGCTGAGCACCAAAGAATTGATGCTTTTGAACTGTGGTGTTGGAGAAGACTTTTGAGAGTCCCTTGGACTGCAAGGCGATCCAATCAGTCCATTCTAAAGGTGACCAGTCCTGGGTGTTCATTGGAAGGACTGATGCTAAAGCTAAAACTCTAGTACTTTGGTCACCTACTGCGAAGAGTTGACTCATGGAAAAGACCCTGATGCTGGGAGGGACTGGCAGCAGAAGGAGAAGGGAACGACAGAGGATGAGATGGCTGGATGGCATCACCAACTTGATGGACATGAGTTTGAGTGAACTCTGGGAGTTGGTGATGGACAGAGAGGCCTGGCGTGCTGCGATTCATGGGGTCACAAAGAGTCGGACACGAATGAGTGACTGAAGTGAACTGATAGCAAAAGCTAGACACAGGTTCTAGAGAAAAATCTGTTAACAGAAGAAATAAAACATTCCTTCTTTTTAGTAGATTTCACATTCTGTTTGGAGAAGAAAATAATTTTTAAATAAGTTATAAAAGTATTGGAAAAGTATAAAGGCTAGAGCATGAAACCTGAACAAAGCTAAGAGGACAGCGAATGTGTTGGGAGGGGACAGCAGTTTAAATGGAATGACCCTTGTAAGTCTCCCTAAAGAGTCAAGGGTTTTTGAAGTCATATTGCATTTTGGTTTTGATTTGCATTTCCCTCATGATTAGTGATGTTGAGTGTCTTTTCATGTCTGTTGGCCATCTGTATGTCTTTTTTGGGAAAATGTCTATTCAGGTGCTCTGCCATTTTTAAAATTGGGTTGTTTGTCTTTTTGATGTTGAGGTGTATGTGTTCTGTTTAGTTTGGATATTAACCCTTTATAGATACAGAGAACACACAGGTGGTTGCCAGAGGGAGAGGAGAGTAGGGATGAGTGAGAGAGATGAAGAGGTACAAGCTCCTAGTTACAAAATAAGTGAGTCACACGGGTGAAATGTAGGGTGGGGGATATAGCCAATGATAATGTAGTATCTTTGCCTGTTATACTTGGTAACTGGATCTATCATGGTGATCATTTTGTTTCACTGTGCTGTGCTCCAGGAATTAGGATAGTGTTGTGTGCTCAGGATCAGATTTGTGGTTACCAGAGGCAGGGATTGGGGTGAGATACAAACCTCCACTTATAGGATAAACAGGTACTAGAAGTGTAATGTACAGCATCATTAATATAATAAACGCTATTGTGTATTACCCATGAATATTGTTGAGAGTAAGTTCTTAGAGTTCTTGCCACAAGGAAAACAATTTTTTTTCTTTTTTATTTTGCACTGTTATGAGATAATGGATGTTCTCTAAATTTATGGTCATCATTTCATGATGTATGTGAATCAAATCATTGGGCTATATACCTTAAACTTACATAATAGTGTATAACAGGTCAATTATGTCTCAATAAATAAATCAGAACAAGAAATAAATAGAACTTTTTAAAAAGTTGAAAGGAAATGAGGATAATTTGGAATGAATGTTTCTTAGTGAATTCACAGGACCTTTATTTATGATATTTATTTTCTTTTAAAGTAGCATTTTAATTATTTTTTCAAAAGCCACAGCTTTAATCATTTGATTTAAAATGTTTTTATAATTCCATTTCTTCCTTGTTGTTTTGAAAATCATGAATATATTTCTCCATCAGAATTGCCAAAAAAAAAAAAATTCTTCTTCTGAAACATTACATGTTTCTATCCTGCTCTCAGTTTCAGAGGGCCTATCTGTATTTTGTATTAGGACAATGAGGTTCCCTTTTACATGCAGACGTTTTCTGAAATGGAAACATTGAATCATCATTAATATAATAGCTTAGATGATCAGATAGTACCACTTAACATTTTAAAACATGCTATTCTGAAGGAGATCAACCCTGGGATTTCTTTGGAAGGAATGATGCTAAAGCTGAAACTCCAGTACTTTGGCCACCTCATGCGAAGAGTTGACTCATTGGAAAAGACTCTGATGCTGGGAGGGATTGGGGGCAGGAGGAGAAGGGGACGACCGAGGATGGGATGGCTGGATGGCATCACTGACTCAATGGATGTGAGTCTGAGTGAACTCCGGGAGATGGTGATGAACAGGGAGGCCTGGCGTGCTGCGATTCATGGGGTCGCAAAGAGTCGGACACGACTGAGCGACTGAACTGAACTGAACTGATAGTGCCTTAAAGCATTTTTACATAATTAGCATAATTTGGTCCTTTGAAATATTGTTAACATCTATCTTGCAGATCAAGAAAGTAAAGCTTGTAGAAATTAGCGATGTGAACTCAACCATATTATTAGCTAGTAAACAGGAAAGCCCAACCTACATTTCAGATTGATTCTAAATGCAATTCTTTGTTTTACAAGGTGTGGTGTGTGTACATGCTAAGTCCCTTCAGTCTGTCTGACTCAGTGACCCTATGGACTGTTGCCCACCAAGCTTCTTTGTCCATGGGCGTCTCCAGGCAAGAATACTGGAGCGGGTTGCCATGACATCCTCCAGCGGATCTTCCCCACCCAGGGATCCGACTTGCATCGCACGTCTCCTGAATTGGCAGGCGGGTTCTTTACCACTAGCTCCACCTGGGAAGCACAAGGTGTGGTGGGGAGTGATTCTGAAGGACCCTCCCCTCACCCAAGCTTCAGTCAGGCTCTTCGGAGCTCTCTTCTCAACTCAGCCTTGTCCTTGGTCTGACAGGTCCTATTCAGCAAGAATCCTGCTGAGCCACTCAAGAATCTCCCATTAGGATAGCCTTAGGTATCACTTTGATACCTAATCAAACTCCTCAGAGTAATTTTCCATCCACTGATACCCTTACTCCGCCTGCTGGCTCTAAATTCTCACTTGTCCCTGCTGTATTTAGAGCTGAATTTCATGTCTCTTCTTCCCGATTGCAAAATAAAGTCTCTTAATCTGTTTAACTCCAGCTGGTGCAAATTTTCTTTGATTCAACCCAGGACAAAAGTTACTACATAGAGAACACAGGCCATAGTAAACTGTTTCAGGCCTAATTTTTTTTTTTCAAACTAGAATTTGTCTTAGAAGTCAGACTATTTAAAATTTATTTTATTTTATTTTATTTTTTAAATTTTATTTTTACTTTATTTTACTTTAGAATACCATATTGGTTTTGCCATACATTGACATGAATCCACCATGGGTGTATATTAGCTCCCAATCCCGAATCCCCCTCCCATCTCCCACCCCACATCATCTCTCTGGCTCATCCCTGTGCACTGCTGGGAGGAAGTTTATCATGGTGTCAAAACTAACTCAGTTTCCCCATTGCTGAGTAGTGTTGATTCAATGAAATATTGAATTGAATGAAAGTGATGTAACACATAATAGGAGATTAAGTAAATCAAAATTCTTTTACAAGAATTCCTTTATGAGAATAAATCTGCTTTTTAATGTGAATTTTTAGCTTCTGGGAGGAAGTTTATCATGGTGTCAAAACTAAGTTTCCCCATTGCTGAGTAATGTTGAGGTGAGGTGAGGTGAGGTGAGGTGAAGTCGCTCAGTCGTGTCCGACTCTTTGCGACCCCGTGGACTGTAACCTCCTAGGCTTCTCCGCCCATGGGATTCTCCAGGCAAGAATACTGGAGTGGATTGCCATTTCCTTCTCCAGGGGATCTTCCCGACCCAGGGATCGAACCCAGGTCTCCCGCATCAGAGGCAGACGCTTTAACCTCTGAGCCACCAGGGATAAAATATTGAATTTAATGAAAATGATGTAACACATAATAGGAGATTAAGTAAATCAAAATTCTTTTATGAGAATTCCTTTACGAGAATAAATCTGTGATCAGGCATGCATGTATCTTGCTGGAAAGACTTTTAAGAGATAAGATTTTTTTGGAATTCTCCTTCCATATAACTTAATATCAGTGTGGCCAGTTTTCTCACCTGAAGCATGGAGATAATATCATAGACCTCATCTTATGTGATTAATTTTGTAATATTATTATTTATAATAAGCATATATTTGGTATTGGTACCATTCCTGGTACAGCACTCCTAAAATCCTCGTAATTTCCTAAATGGTAAGAATACTGGGGGCATGTTATTAAACTTTTTAGTTTTTTTGCCTTCAGTTCTGAAATAACTCCATAGTGATAAAGTGAAAGGAATATCTTAATATTCATAACAGGCCTTTTTAACCAGTCACATATGGATGTGAAAGTTGGACTATAAAGAAAGCTAAGCAATGAAGAATTGATGCTTTAGAACTGTGGTGTTGGAGAAGACTCTTGAGAATCCCTTGGACTGCAAGGAGATCCCACAAGTTTATCCTAAAGGAAATCAGTCCTGGGTGTTCATTGGAAGGACTGATGTTGAAGGTGCAACTTCAATACTTTGGCCACCTGATGCGAAAAACTGACTCATTTGAAAAGACCCTGATGCTGGGAAAGATTGAAGGCAGGAGGAGAAGGGGACGACAGAGGATGAGATGGTTGGATGGCATCACCGACTCAATGGACATGAGTTTGGGTAAACTCCGGGAGTTGGTGATGGACAGGGAGGTTCAGCGTGCTGCAGTCCATGGGTCACAAAGAGTCAGACATGTCTGAACGACTGAACAGAATTGAACTGAACTGAGAGGTGATTTTTTGGAAAGCTCCTAGTTAACCACTGGATGAGAGCTGGTTGCCAGGATAACCATCCTGTGATTAGAGGCTTCGGACATTCAGCCCCATGCCCTTACTGCTAGGAAGGAGAGCAGGGCTGGGGGTGAAATTCATCTCCAGTGGACACTGATTTAATCAGTCATGTCTGTATAACAAAGCCTCCATTAAACAATTCCTGGGGGATGCTTCTGGGTTGATGAGCACCTGCAGGTGCTGAGAAGGGGGCATACTTTGAGAGGACATGGAAGACCCGTGCTCCCTCCCACAGACCTTGCCCAATATAGTTCTTCTATGTAGCTGTTCATGGAGTTGTATCATTTTATGATAAACCTGAAGTCTAGTAAGTAAACTGTATTTCTGTGTCCTTTAAACTGCTCTAGACAATTATCAAACCTATGGGGGGGTTTAGGGGTGTCTAATTTACGGTCATATGCAGGTGACACCACCCTTATGGCAGAAAGTGAAGAGGAGCTAAAAAGCCTCTTGATGAAAGTGAAAGAGGAGAGTGAAAAAGTTCGCTTAAAGCTCAACATTCAGATACTGACTGAACTGAATTTACGGTCACTCAGCCAGCAGTACAGGTGAAAAATTGGATTTGTAGTTGTCAACTGAAGTGGAAGTAGGGGCATTCTTATGGGACTGAGCCCTTAATCGGTGGGTCTGTGCTACCTCCAGGTACACTGTGTCAGAATTAAATGGAATTGTAGGACACCCAGTGGTATTGGAGAGCTGGTCAGTGCAGAGAAATGCCATACATGTGGTGATCAGAAGTGAAATGTTGAGAGCAGAGAGGACACTCAGGAGAGCTTTTCTTTTTCCTGATTAAATGAGGTTGCATATTTAAACTGCCTAGTCTAATTTTTGGCCTATGGTAGAAATTAAAAAAAAAAAAAAGGCACCCTTTTCTTCCCTTTCCTACTAATAGCCAATTCTAGCATGTTTCTTCAAAATATAACTGATTAAATTAGCCAGAATCAAGCCCACAGTAATAACAATATGTTGCACTATAAAGGCCAGTATTTCAGAAGAGAGCAAAATAATTTCATAGCAAGGCTGTAATTCACCAAATTGGTTGAATGTACTATCAGTTAACAGTTTTATTAAATTTCTCCCAACTGTATATTTTATTTCCGTTAAGAATACACAATTTAGTGTATAATTAGAGATAACATTTGGGACTTTCCCTTATGAGAAAAAAAGACTTTTTACAAAAATGTCCTCTAAACTTAAAATACTGTGGAAACATTTTGAGCTTGAATCTCACAGGAAATTAAACAAATGCAAAGTTTTCCAGAAGTTTAAATACTGTATGTATTTTTTCCAAGAAAATGGCACTGCTTTTTTCTTTCTCTTGCAGTGCTAAAGGACTTAAATAAAATAAAAATGAAAAACTGCTTCAAGTAAAAGATTCTTTAGAAACAAAATTAACTCTTTCAGGTGATAGGAGCAGTTTTCATCCGTTATTGATCTTATGGGCTTCCCAGGTGGTTGTTAAAGAACCCGCCTGCCAATGCTGGACACATAGGAGACGTGGGTTCAATCCCTGGGTCAGAAAGATCCCTTGGAGGAGGGCAAGGCAACCCATTCTAGTATTCTTGCCTGGAGAATCCCATCAATACAGGAGCCTGGCAGGCTACAGTCCATGGGGGTCACAAAGAGTTGGACATGACTGAAGCAACTTCGCAGGCATATACTTATATATTTCCTACATAATATTCTAGTGAGATGAAGAATTTAATGTATCTTCCAAAAGGCTTTCATAAACCCCTAGGGAATAAAAACACCATGCATTGATAGGGTTTAGCTCATTCTTCTATATTAAAAACAAAGTCATGCTTATGACATTGCTGAACATTTACACGTCCCTACTTACGGGTCTAGAGTAGGTGATTTATAGACTTTTGGCCATGAAATTATGAATTTTACTTAGCTATGACCATGTGGAATTGTGGAGCTGGCTTGTTAGAGAACTGTATAGAAGTTAGACTGCCAAAGGCTGAAATTCACTCATAGAATTTTAGAAAATAAGCTGAGATAAAATATTTCCCTATAACGTAGGCAATAATTGTTAAAATCCGTAAGGAAATGAATGAGCTGAACCATGCAGATCTCTGGGAATGTAGCATTCCCAGCAGAAGGAAAAGCAAATGTGAAGTCCTTGAAGCATGAGCTTGATTGTGTTGTTTGTGATTAAGAAGCAGTGAGGACCAGTGTGGCTTGCTCAGACTGGTTAAGGAGGGATGTATTAGAAATTGAGAAGGACGAACCCCTGGAGTTGTTCTAGTTTTTTTTTCTTGACATGTACACACTGCTATATTTATTTATTTGGTCGCACTGGGTCTTCGTTACTGCACGTGGGTTTTCTCCAGTTGCAGAAAGTGGGAGCTACTCTCTATTTGCAGTGCATGGGCTTCTCATTCTGGTGGCTGCATTTTTTTGCAGAGCACAGATTCTGGGCATGCAGGCTTCAGATAGTTGAGGTACAGGGGATCATCACAGTGGTGATAAACTATAAATAAATAAACATGAAACAAAGCCAAAACAAATGGCCACTGGACCAGATCAATGTGCAGCTCTCCATTACTGTTTGGATGGCCTTGAACCCACACTCTGTGATGGTTGTGAAGTACCCAGGAACTTTCCACTTTGCCTGGGCCCTCTCTCCTACTTCTGAAGAGTGAAAATTCTGCTCCTTTTCCCTCCCTGGGATGCAGGGGACAAAGACTCCTGCTTTCTATCATCAACCTCAGCTGAAAAGCTATCCCTCGGGAAGCTTTTCTCCCAAAAGGCAGATATGATTTTGACTGGGATATCTAGCACTGTAGGGTTCAGTTACATTTTCAGTTGCATTATCTGGGGTTAGCATTTGGGGAATGAATACCATTTAATTCACTAAAACAGTAAAATCAGGAGGCACAATTTGATATTACTGTGTCTGCTTAAGTTCAGCTATTGCATATAATAGATGTTAAAAATAACTAACTTAGAAAGAAGGTATTTAATTACTTTGTTCAATATCAGATATTATTGAGAATAAAAAATGTGCTTTCTGATACCAACTGAAGTTATATGTATTTTCCAGATGCCAGATTATATCTTTTGTTCAACCCACACATAGGTTTTGATAAAAAAAGAGTGTACAACATAATGAAGGACTCAGGTCCTTCAAAATGAATAAAACAATAATTAGGTGGCTTGGTCAAGGAATTCCAAGAGATGAACTCAAGTATGATTTTAGAATACACAGATTATATACAACTTTTTCATATTGTGAAAGAAAATGAAGGTGGAGTCTCTCAGTTGTGTCCAACTCTTTGCAACCCCATGGACTGTAGCCCACCAGGCTCCTCTGTCCATGGGATTTTCCAGGCAAGAACACTGGAGTGGGCTGCCATTTCCTTCTCCAGGGGATCTTTCCAACCCAGGGAGCGAATCCGGGTCTCCTGCACTGCAGACAGGCGCTTTACTATCTGAGCCACCAGGGAAGCCTTTCATATTGTACAGTTGCATTTACTTGATAAATATACTTCTTGTTCTAATCAGTAATAATAATTTAAACATTTAAAACTTAAATATTAAACAAAATCCCTCTCCCAGTTATTTAAAAATGTTTTCAGTAGAGGTCTGTTAGTCTGGAAACCGTTGTGACTCTTGGGAAATGCATAAAACTTTCCTCTCCCTTTCACCACTCTCTCCAGCAACCTGCCATTGGGCGTATTTACAAATGAATAACCTTAGAGTGAATGCCAGAGGTAGACAGATGCATTGCCTCTTTCCTTCTTTATGATTCCATTAATTAAAAAAAGAAAGCTAATTATCTGGGAGGTGATGTGTTTATTTTTCCTGCCTCAGCCCTTCTCATTGACTGATCGTTTGAAGCCAGTTATTGCTATATATACTTCATATACTATGTAAGGAGATACAGAACTTGAATTAACACGTCCAATTCCTTGTTTACTGCGAAAGAGAATAGCTTGTGTTCCAATGGCTGAGTTTTTATTTTGAAGAGCTTAAGTGCCTGTTACCTTTTGTTGATTAATTTACAAGATTGACTTATATTTTGAACAGATCTTCTGAATCATTAAGGGCTTAATTGACTTATTGCCTGGTAAATGGACCAGGCTTCTCAGTCACAATCTGAGTCTAGAATGATGGGGTGTTCGTCTTAGCCAACTGCCATGCTACACATGATTTAACTATAGGACATAAGTGAACTATATAACTTTATTTTTCTAATTAAACTATAGTTGGTTTACAATGTTGTGTTCATTTCTGGTGTAGAGAAAACAGATTCAGTTTTGCATAAATATATTTATGCTTTTTCATATTCTTTTCTATCATGCTTTGTTATAGGATACTGAATAGTTCCCTGTGCTATACAGTAGGACCTTGCTGTTTATTTTATATATAGTAGTTTGTATCTGATAATCCCAAACTCCTAATTTATCCCTTCTCTATCCCCTTTTCCCTTTGGAAACATTAGCTTGTTTTCTATGTCTGTGAGTCTATTTCTGTTTTGTAAGTAAATTAATTTGTGTCATAGATTTTACATATAAGTGAGATCATATGGCATTTGTCTCTCTCTTTCTGACCTAGTATGACAGTCTCTAAGTCTATCCACGTTGCTGTAAATGGCATTATTTTGTTCTTTTTAAATGGCTGAGTAATACTCCATTGTGTATATGTACCTCATCTTCTTTATCCATTCATCTGTTGATGGACATTTAAGATGTTTCCATGTCTTGGCTATTGTAAACAGTGCTGCTATGAATGTTGGGGAGTATGTATCTTTTTGAATTATTATTTTCTCCAGATATATGCCCAGAATTGGGATTTCTGGATTATATGACAACTCTCTTTAGTTTTTTATGGAACCTCCATACTATTTTCCATAGTGGTTACACCAATTTCCATTCCCACAAACTGTGTAGGAGAATTGCCTTTTCTCCATACCTTTTCTAGCATTTGCTATTTATAGAATTTTTAAGTATGGTGATTCTGACCAGTGTGAGGGTACCCCACTGTAATTTTGATTTATGTCTCTCTAATAATTAGCAATATTGATCATATTTTCATGGGTCTACTGGGCATTAGCAAGTTACAGTTACTTTAGATATTATTCTGAAGTTTCACAAATGAATCTTCCTAGCAAAATCTCACTTTCTACATCTAAATACATTAATGCTGATATTTTACTGATCATGGCATCTGCCTTAGTCATGTGGTATGGCAATCATTCAATGGCTTTTCTAAAGTATTCTGATTCTAAAACGAGCAATTAAGACAGATATAAAAGTCTGTGCCCACTGACTGCATATATCCATTCATTTACCTACTTACTTTTTCATTTATTTAGCTAATGTTTATTTACTGTTAGTTTGTGTTTAAGGTTAAGGGTCAGGAAATGGAAATGCAGCCATAAAAAAAGACTTGGCTCCAGACATCCAGGAGCTTATTATTTAGCTGGAAAGAAACATCCATGCAAAAGTGCAGGTCACAGGGCTATAAAAGCAGATCATAAAAGGCTGAATTTTATTTAATTCACAGAAAAACATTAATGTTTGAGATTTATTACTTCAGTAAAAACTCATCCTAATGTGACTCTATTATAGTTCCTGTCATTTTATTATAAAAATATTATCTTCTGAGTTCCTTTTACTGCAAGTCTGGTAGTCATCCTAAAAGAAACCATATTTGAAAAATTTTAAGGAGAGCAAATATGTGAATAATCTTTATGCTATTAAAGCTCTGTGCTCTTTTGACTGCAAGGGTAAGAAAACTTTTTCATTTTATTTTTCTCAGGCCTTTGCAGAATGATCATCTTTGACAAAATATGACACAGAGAGAGAGGTTAGAAGGAGAGAAGGTCATTTCTTGACATTTACATCACCTGATATTGTTGTGGTTTTGCCTCTGCAACAAACTAAGTGAACAGTGATATAGTAAACACACATTTGTGCTAATGAGGGGGGTGCAGGATTACAGGTTTATTAAACTTCTATCCCACATTTTTATGTAGGAAGGAGGTGTTTGTAATGCTTCTATTGATAGTATTTCATTTTCTGTTTTGTATATAAAAACAAATCTTATAATGTTTAATTCATTAATTTATTCAAATTAGAAATATATACAGTGTGAATAGAGAACCAAATATACAGTGATATAAAGAAAAATGGCTTTATTGACTTCAGTTTCATAGAGAAAATGTTTCCAATGGCTTTAAATCTGTAAAATCTCCCCTTCAAGAGAGGTTTTATGTGGAAACTCTGTAAAACTGAAAAATCAGGAGACTCCTAACCTTATATCCCATTTGTACAAATCCTCTCAACCTCTAAAATGAGGTCTTGGCAGAAGTACTAAGTTCCACAACTTATAAGAGCAAAAGCAAAATGTTATTTTTGTCAACACATTCATTACCTCTGATAGCTACAACAGGAGGCTGAAAGAAGCAGGACAGTGGAACCAAGAAACAGGCTAAGTCTCAGCCAACTGAAGAAAAAAGGATAAGTGCATCGCAGAGGGCAGAAGTTACCCAACAAAACATTCGTTGAAAAGGTCTCGTACCCTATGCTCTGTTCAAAGGACGTTACTGTTCCATAGCTTCATTCCTTAGATGCCACAGCAAGTCCCCAGTTTCCTCCAGAAAGCTCATCCAGACTCCTGGCATCTCAGGGATCCTATGTGGAAAGGAGCCCCAGCTTTATCCCACTCCTGGAACACTATAAAACACTATAAAAGTTCCTACTCCTCATTTAGATGAACCCTGCTGTCAAAGCCACCACCCTCATTACCTAGAAGCATTGGTTTCCATCATCTCTCTATTTTTCAAAGTCTCAGTCCTTCCAAATCAAAGACTTATAAAATTGCATGATTTCAGACAGCCTGATCTTTAATAGGAACATGGCTTATTTAGACAGAATGTTACCTCCTTTTCCTCTTTACCAAAGGGATACCCAAATGTCCACATGTGAAAGGCCTGGACAATTATATCTTCCCACAAGATGATGTCATTGTTAAATGTGTGTGCATATATGTATTTGTATATGTGTGTGTGTACGGGCTTCCCAGGTGGTGCTAGTGATAAAGAACACACCTGCAATGTGGGAGACATAAGAGACTCAATTTCGATCCCTGGATTGGGAAGATCCCCTGGAGAAGGGAATGCAACCCACTCCAGTATTCCTGCCTGGAGAATTCCATGGACAGAGGAGCCTGGTGGGCTACAGTCCATGGGGTTGCAAATAGTTGGACAAGACTTAGCAACTGAAGAAACAATTATATATATATGTGAGTGTGTGTGTGTGTGTGTGTGTGTGTGTGTGGTGTGTATTTTTTCCCTCTGAGTGTTATAGCCAAAGCATCTGAACAAATTGAGATATCTTACTTTACTTGCAGTATGAGTAGACCTCCCTCTCACATTTCTTAGGCATAAACCTACAGGTTTTTAGCCTCAGAGACTCTCTAACCATTGTGCTACAAGCTAGACCTATGCTACTAAGGGCCCTGAAATCAGAGTAAATTCTCAGGATAACCTGTCCTTAAAGAGAAGACCTAATTTTCCATAATTCCTTGGTTATGCACTTCTCCCATGGTAGGCTGCCAAAGGATCTGGCAGGTTGGTTGATAGCAAGTTACTCATCCTCTCAAATCCAAGAAGTGCTGTAATTCTTGAAAAATGAGTTGAGTTTTTTCAGCTTTGAGCCAATCTGTTGCCAGTGATGAGAATGAGCATCCAGGCAATTCACTAAGAAATTCTGATGAGCGTCAGCATTAGTGAGCTTCATTTTCCAGCCCCAGCCTACATGTAACTGAGAACAGAAGCTTTCTATAAGGCCAAGTTGGGTGACATAGAGAAGCCTACAAGAAAAAGGCCTTTTTCCAGATAATCATTGGAAATGTAAATTTCTGTCTTAATATTGCATACACAGGTCTTCCTCTTGTTTTCTGCTGGGTTTTCCCTATTTCTAAACCAAAAGTTTTTGTTTGGTTATGGAATTTGTTGATAGTAACTCTCTGTAGGGAGTAGAGTACAATCCCTGAACTTTCTTTCCTGTGGCTGGAATAATGTGCTGGAACTTCCAGATTGTAATTTTCTGATTTTCTGAACTGATGGAATTTTGCTTGCTAAAGATATCTACCATATTAGGTTTTCTGTCCTACATGGAATGTTTATCTCAGTTCTTGGTGGCCAGGAGCCAGCGTGAGGAACTCCGCCCATGGCAAAGGTCATGAAGAAGGAGGCTTGGCATATGCAAAGGTGGGATCGAGCCTCAGGAGACCCCCTGTTCCTGAGCATCTACCCCCAAAACCAGAGTCTACCTACTTTACTGCTTTATGCTCTCATCTATACCTCTGACTTTATGGGGGGCTGTCCCCCACCACCTCTCTCGGAGAAAGAGTTAACCTACAGCTCCAGTTAATAAAAATTCCTGGGTGTGACAAGAATGTTTCAACTTACAAACTCCTCTGAAGGTTATCTAGCCTGCCTGAACAGGTTCATCTGGCCACATGTGATTGTTCAAAGCCTCCCAACCGTGAGAGGCATGAGATGTTTTAAACTTTCCAAAGACAGATTCTTTTGGGAAGTTAGAAATTATTAGTATAGTGGGTTGACTAGGAATTATATTGGTGAAGGGTTTTTCATTTATTGGGCCAGTGTTTGCTGCTAAATCCCCTGCCCTTATACACATTAATGAATATATAACTAGCATATGGGAGAAATAAGTATTAACCTTTAAGATTAATCATGTTAAACCTTAGGCTAAGTAAATTCCTTTCTTAATTGTAACTCACTACACCCTCACCCTATAGGAATGCAACTTTATGCTACTTTATCTTAAGGCAACTTTCGGAGGGTGGCGCCTGGTTTAAGGAAAAAAAAAAAAAAATCACCCCTGGAAAAAATAAGTTTTCTGGTTGACTGACCGTTATCAGAAAGAAGGAGTCATAAAATGTTAGCAGGCCCCCTGGCCAGAAGATGATGTAAAACCCCTAAGACCTTTGTATACATTTATATGAAGCACCTGATTTTGATAAAGGTCAGGTTTGCTGACCCTGCATGACTTGTATGCTATCTCTATGTATAACAAAAAGTATATAAGCAAACCTGAAAATAAAGAAAATGGACCAGTTCCTAGAAAGACTGGTTTTCCCCATGTGGTCTTTTCTCGTTCTCTTTTTTTCTGGCTGAATTCCCATCTGGAGTGTGGAGGCTCGCCAAGCCTGCTAATTTTGCCCTGGCTTCTAAGACTCACATGAGAGGGAGCCCAAGGCAGGGCACCCTCCGCTATTCAAGCAGGTACTGGTGGCCTACGTAGGTGGTGCAAACTCCTTGTCTCGGAGTTTTATTGATTTTCCATGTAAATCAAGTTATTCAGCCTCTTTTTCTCCATTAATATTTCCTACTACACTATCCTTTTCTAATCTCTCTTTATATTCCTAATTAAATAGCTCTTTCCTAGGATGCCGACTCCGTCCCCGCTTCGAATTCCCTGGATCCACCAGGGCTGGACCCTGGCACTCGGTCTTCCTGGATCTAGACTGTTCTGCTGTCAGCCAGGTGCCATTTCTGTTGATATGGAAGAAACCAGAGACTGATGCTTTTCTGTTGGCAGGAGCCTAAATTGGAAAACTTAGATTCTTTTGAATCAAGGCTAGGAAAAAGGAAAGGAGCTAATATAGGGAGCTATTTTTAGGTACTAGGTTCACGCTAAGCAACTGTATGTTTATATTATCCCTAGGCCACTAAGTTCTTTAGGAGCTGGATACATGTCCTTTTTAAAAACAGAATCTAGCAGAGTATATGGTACATTGTGAATAAATATAATAAATTATCACATTATCTTTTCATATACAACTTACAAGGGAGATCCTGCTCCTGCTGCTGCTAAGTCCCTTGTTCAAATCAGTTCAGTCCCTCAGTCGTGTCCGACTCTTTGCAACCCCATGAATCACAGCATGCCAGGCCTCCCTGTCCATCACCAACTCCCGGAGTTCACTCAGACTCATGTCCATCGAGTCCGTGATGCCACCCAGCCATCTCATCCTTGGTTGTCCCCTTCTCCTCCTGCCCCCAATCCCTCCCAGCATCAGAGTCTTTTCCAATGAGTCAACTCTTCGCATGAGGTGGC
>SJYT01000839.1:387323-402996 GCA_006410635.1 Cephalophus harveyi | reverse complement strand
CAATTGTGCGGTAGTTGGAGCATTCTTTGGCATTGCCTTTCTTTGGAATTGGAATGAAAACGGACCTTTTCCAGTCCTGTGGCCACTGCTGAGTTTTCCAAATTTGCTGGCAGATTGAGTGCAGCACTTTCACAGCATCATCTTTCAGGATTTTAGATAGCTCAACTGGAATGCCATCACCTCCACTAGCTTTGTTCATAGTGATGCTTCCTAAGGCACACTTGACTTCACATTCCAGAATATCTGGCTCTAGATTAGTGATCACATCATCATGATTATCTGGGTCATGAAGATCTTTTTTGTACAGTTCTTCTGTGTATTCTTGCCACCTCTTCTTAATATCTTCTGGTTCTGTTAGGTCCATAACATTTCTGTCCTTTATCGAGCCCATCTTTGCATGAAATGTTCCCTTGGTATCTCTAGTTTTCTTGAAGAGATCTCTAGTCTTTCCCATTCTGTTGTTTTCCTCTATTTCTTTGCTTTGATCGCTGAAGAAGGCTTTCTTATCTCTTCTGGCTATTCTTTGGATCTCTGCATTCAGATGCTTCTAGCTTTCCTTTTCTCCTTTGCTTTTCGCCTCTCTTCTTTTCACAGGTATTTGTAAGGCCTCCCCAGACAGCCATTTTGCTTTGTTGCATCTCTTTTCCATGGGGATGGTCTTGATCCCTGTCTCCTGTACAATGTCATGAACCTCATTCCATAGTTCATCAAGCACTCTATCAGATCTAGGCCCTTAAATCTATTTCTCACTTCCACTGTATAATCATAAGGGATTTTATTTAGGTCATACCTGAATGGTCTAGTGATTTTCCCTACTTTCTTCAATTTAAGTCTGAATTTGGTAATAAGGAGTTCATGATCTGAGCCACAGTCAGCTCCTGGTCTTGTTTTTGTTGACTGTATAGAGCTTCTCCCTCTTTGACTGCATAGAATATAATCAATCTGATTTTGGTGTTGACCATCTGGTGATGTCCATTTGTACAACTGATTACTGAGACCTATTAAAGGGCTTCCCTGGTGGCTCAGAGGTTAAAGCATCTACTTGCAATGAGGGAGACCTGGGTTTAATCCCTGGGTCAGGAAGATCCCCTGGAGAAGGAAATGGCAACCCACTCTAGTATTCTTGCCTGGGAAATCCCATGGATGGAGGAGCCTGGTGGCCTACAGTTCACAGGGTCACAAAGAGTCGGACATGACTGAGTGACTTCACTAATCAAGGGCAAGCACCGTGGCCAGACTTAGATCATAACATGGCTTATAGGCCAAAAATGGCTTCTCTTATGTCAAGAAAGCCTTGCCTGGTTCTCTTTCTCCAGAACCCCCTAGGCTATCTGCTTACACTTATTGAGAACTTATTTTGTTTTGAGAGTGATAAGCAATACTGGTAGTATAATGCTATTTAAGACATTACACTTGCATGATCCAGTTTTTATTCAAATGATCTGATTACTTTTTAAACATAGATGAGGCAGAACAAATTAAAAACAGTTCTAACATTTCTATTTCCATCATTTTCCTTCAAGGTTCTAACAGCCATCCTAGCAGTGTTTCTGCTCTGTACACTTGGGTTCATACCAGACTATTAAACCTTTTTATGAGAGACTACTTCTATGCTGATAAACTCTAATGTATCAGATTTATATATCACACATCATATTCCAGTCTTACTTATATTCTCAGTTATTGGCAGCATATGATGTCTACGTGTTGCAGCTTCTTCACTGTACACTCTCTCTTTTATACTGTGAAGCTGAGCTGTATTGGGATTTAACCCTGATTATTTGTTGAATTGTCAGGAGGAGCTTTGTTTTGTAAGGTCCCTGCCTCACTTGAGGCTGCAGTGTCTGCCAGCATGGTGAGTTATAATCTTCTAGCACCAAAGAGTGAAAGGCCACCTTGGTAAATTTAGCGGGTTCAGCGGAATCTAGGATCTCAAGTTTCAGAGCTATACTTAACTAGATTTCCTCACCTCAACATGAGGGTCTTGCTTCTTTCCTAATATGGTGTTAACCTTGGCTTAGAGAAACTCCTGAGGTCGAGAATTTAATATTTTCTGAAGCTCTTCTTGGAGAAGGCAATGTTAACCCACTCCAGTACTCTTGCCTGGAAAATCCCATAGACAGAGGAGCCTGGTGGGCTGCAGCCCATGGGGTCGCTAAGAGTTGGACACGACTGAATGACTTCACTTTCACTTTTCACCTTCATGCATTGGAGAAGGAAATGGCAACCCACTCCAGTGTTCTTGCCTGGAGAATCCCAGGGACGGGGGAGCCTGGTGGGCTGCCGTCTATGGGGTTGCACAGAGTTGGACACGACTGAAGCGACTTAGCAGCAGCAGAAGCTCTTCTATTGTAGTTAAATCCTACACCTGGTCCTCTGCTTCACGTACCTTTCAGATATAAATGGTCAGGGTTTCCATAAATGTTACCAAGGAGACACTGGTTTTCACACTGTGCCTTGAATTGATTATAAATTATC
The DNA here is from genome assembly GCA_006410635.1 of Cephalophus harveyi. Taxonomy (NCBI): domain Eukaryota; kingdom Metazoa; phylum Chordata; class Mammalia; order Artiodactyla; family Bovidae; genus Cephalophus; species Cephalophus harveyi. The sequence goes on along the minus strand of SJYT01000839.1, from coordinate 400,518 downwards.
CTAGCCCTGTCACTACCTCTTTTTGACAAATCAGTGAAAGTCAGCAGCACTTACTCAATTCTGTGTTATTTATCATTAACCATCTTGTCATGCTTTTCCAGTCACAAACATACTCTACCAGCCAGGGCAGCCCTTCCACTGATGTCCCATTCTGGTTATCCATTAGTGGAATTTTTAATAACTTCATTGTTATATCAGAGGCTATTCATACTCTACTTACTACCATTTACTGAGAGTAGTAGTACTTAATCTCAGCAAAAGCGAGCTGGCAAGTAAACCATTTCCAAAATCTCATTTTAAAGTGCGCTTCCTAGACCCTTAGGCTTCCCTGGGAAGCCTTAGATGGTAAAGTGTCTGCCTGCAATGCTGGAGACCCAGGTTAGAACCTTGGGTTGGGAAGACCCCCTGGAGAAGGAAATGGCAACCCACTCCAGTTTTCTTGCCTGGAAAATCCCATGGATGGAGGAGCCTGGTGGGCTACAGTCCATGGGGTCACAAAGAGTCGGTCAGGACTGAGCGACTTCACTTTCAGTTTCCTAGAGCCATTCTTGCTAGTGGCCGTCTTAAATTATGTTGCTTGGAAATGATCTGTGAGATAGAGTTGTACCAGAAGATTTACTGAAGAATGGTCTAGGGGGACTCACCTGTGAGGAACTGAAAGAGACACAATTGGACAGAGAAAAAAAAATTATCCCATCGTGTACTTGGAAGTCAGACCTTAACCATTTTATGGAAAGCCCTGGATCTAGCTGCTGTTTCAGAACTTTTCCGAATTGAGACAAAGGAACTGGAACTTGTCTCCCCCTGCATCAGTCAGTCACTGTCTTCAGACTGAACGCTGTGCAAGGCAACACCTTTATACAAGGGTGTTCCCAGTGGTGATTCCCTGTGAGGAGCACACAGTACCTGTCATCAGCTGACAGTATTCTTAGCTGCTGAAGTCAGGTGCATTGACCTTAGAGACAGGGAACTAGGTAGAATATCATGGTATTTGCTATAGCCTGAAAATGTATGTGGTACAATTTACTGTCTCCAGGAGGTCATAATCTATTGGCAAGAGAGGGCTAACATTTTTGAAACAATGAAAAGGACATCTATGTGTTTAATAGTGTTGTGAGGTATTTGTTGTAAGTCCTTCAACCTATCCATGTGGAACCAATGATGGGAGATTCTACCATAAAGGCAAGCTGATATTCACTGGGTCTTGTATTTTTTCCATGAATATACCCACAGGTTAGGAATTCCCACCACTTCTCTCCTCTCTTAGAAGTACTTGTGACAAGGCTTCTACCCTTGTCTTCAAGTCTTCATTTGCTTGTTTTTATGCATAAATAGATTTTTCTGATTGCGAGACAGGGAGACTTGGCATCAGCTGATAACAGCAGCAATAGGGCTCTGCTGCACCATCTAGACTCGTCACTTGCGTTTTCTTTTGTGGCTTTCTGCCCTCAAAGCTGCAAGCCCTCCTCACTGCCTTCTTCCCTCTTCAGCTCTGAGCGAGCACTGGCGTCACATAACCCACTATTGGGTGTTCCAAGTCCCACTGTGCCTGCCTAACAGCCTTCTGTTTCTTCCCACACAGATAATCACATCTTCCTCTTCGCTTCCACAGTACGTTTGCACATACCTCTTTCATCTCCCTGCATTGAAATTAATAGTTTACCTACCTGATACCACTCATCTTCCTCTTCCACACCACATTCATTCTGCAGAGGGGTGACTGAATCTCACTTACTTTTTTCTGTTCACTCAACAAATGATTATTGTACTGAAAAGGTGCCAGGGGATCCTCAGATACTTAAGACAAACCGCTGCTCTCAGTGAAATCAGAATCTACTAAGGGAAACCAAACCATAACAAACCGATTACAATGGATCATAATGATATTCCTATATTTCCATGTGTGCGTATGCAAGCATTGTGTCTGGCACATGTTGAACTATTTATCATCCCTGAATACAGCATCAAAGTACAGACTTTGCTTTTGCTCAGACATTTCTTTATGCCCGAATCATTCATCCTTCATGAAACTAAATCCTGTTCTTCTTCACGACTCAGAAGAAGAGGGTGATCCTTCTTGGAGAAGGTCTCCATAGACAATTTTATATATTTGTTTGGGTTTGGTGAACCTCCTCTGTACTTTAATAGCAAAACCCAAGCTCTGTCTTGGACTTGTTAATGAATGCCATTATTTTAAAATGGTTGCTTTTATTTATTGATAACTACTCTTCATTCACTGCCTCTATTGCTGGTGTCTGTCCATATGCTTTGCATGCATTTTTACAGTAATGTTTCATATAATCTTAGAAAGCAAACATTATTATTTTCATCTTACTCAAAGTCAGCTTTTGGTGCCTCAGAATGATTTACCTATTGTCCAAAACCGCAATATAACTGTCTTCTTCTTCTTGAGAGAATCTATTACACTTTATGGACCACAACCCTGTCAAACTCAAAGGAAATATAAGCCATGCTGTGTAGGGTCACCCAAGATGTATGGGTCATGGTGGAGAGTTCTGACAAAACGTGGTCCACTGGAGAAGAGAATGGCCTTCAGTATTCTTGCCTTGAGAACCACAAACAGTATGAAAAGGCAAAAAGATAGGAAACTGAAACATGAACTCCCCAGGTCAGTAGGTGCCCAGTATGCTCTGGAGATCAGGGGAGAAATAACTCCAGAAAGAATGAAGGGATGGAGCCAAAGCAAAAACAACACCCAGCTGTGGATGTGACTAGTGATAGAAGTAAAGTCCGATGCTGTAAAGAGCAATATTGCATAGGAACCTGGAATGTTAGATTCATGAATCAAGGTAAATTGGAAGTGGTCAAACAGAGATGGCTAGAGTGAACATCAACATTTTAGGAATCAGTGAACTAAGATGGACTGGAATGGGTGAATTTAACTTATATGACCATTATATCTACTACTGTGGACCATAATACATTAGAAAAAAAGAAGTAGCCCTCATAGTCAACAAAAGTGTCTAAAATACAGTACTTGGATGCAATCTCAAAAACAACAGAATGGTCTCTTCATTTTCAAGGCAAACCATTCAATATCAAACAATAATCCAAGTCTATTCCCAGACTAGTAATGCTGAAGAAGCTGAAGTTGAATGGTTCTATGAAGACCTACAAGACCTTTCAGAACTAACACCCCAAAACGATGTACTTTTCATTATAGAGGACTGGAATGCAAAAGTAGGAAATCAAGAGATACCTGGAGTAACAAGTAAATTTGGCTTTGGAGTACAAAATGAAGCAGCAAAACAGCTAACAGAGTTTTGCCAAGAGAACACACTGTTTATAACAAACACCCTGTTCCAACAACACAAGAAAAGACTCTACACATGAACATCACCAGATATTCAAAACTGAAATCAGATTGATTATATTTTTTACATCTGAAGATAGAGAAGCCCTATACAGTCAGCAAAAACAAGACTGTGGAGCTGACTGTGACTCAGATCATGAAATCCATATTGCCAAATTCATACCTAAATTGAAGAAAGTAGGGAAACCCACTAGACCATTCAGGTATGACTTAAATAAATTCCCTAACCATTATACAGTGGAAGTGAAAAACAGATTCAAGGGGTTAGATATGATAGACACAGTTCCTGAAGAACTATAGATGGAGGTTCTTGGCATTGTACAAGAGGTAGGGATCAAGACCACCCCCAGGAAAAAGAAATGCAAAAAAGCAAAATGGTTGCCTGAGGAGGCCTTACAAATAGCTAAGAAAAGAAGAGAAGCAACAGGCAAAGGAGAAAAGGAAAGATATACTCATCTGAATGCAGAGTTCCAAAGAATAGCAAGGAGAAAGATAAGAAAGCCCTCCTCAGTGATCAATGCAAATAGAGGAAAACAATAGAATGGAAAAGACTGGAGATCTTTTCAAAAAAATTAGAGATACTAAGGGAACATTTCATGCAAAGATGGGCACAATAAAGAACAGAAATGGTATGGATGTAACAAAAGCATATGAGATTAAGAAGAGGTGGTAACAATACACAGAAGAACTATACAAAAGAAAAAAAAAAATGCCTTCATGATCCAAATAACCAAAATGCTTTGATCACTCACCTAGAGCCAGACATCTTGGAATGTGAAATCAAGTGGACCATAGGAAACATCACTACGAACAAAGCTACTGGAGGTGATGGAATTCCAGTTTAGTTATTTCAAATCCTAAAAGATGATGCTGTGAAAGTGCTGCACTCGATATGCCAACAAATCTGGAAAACAGCAGTGGCCACAGGACTGGAAAAGGTCAGTTTTCACTCCAATCCCAAAGAAAGGCAATGCCAAAGAATGTTCAAACGACCACACAATTGCACTCATATCACAAACTAGCAAAGAAATGTTTAAAACTCTCCAAGCCAGGCTTGAACAATATGTGAACTGTAAACTTCCAGATGTTCAAGTTGGATTTAGAAAAGGCAGAGAAACCAGAAGTCAAATTGCCAATATCCATTGGATCATTGAAAAAGCAAGAGAGTTCCAGAAAAACATCTACTTCTGTTTTATTGACTATGCCAAACCCTTGATTGTGTAGATCACAACAAACTGTGGAATATTCTTAAAGAGATGGGAATGCCAGACCACTTTACCTGCCTCCTGAGAAATCTGTATGCAGGTCAAGAAGCAACAGTTAGAACTGGACATGGAACAACAGACTGGTTCCAAATAGGAAAAGGAGTACGTCAAGGCTGTATCTTGTCACCCTGCTTATTTAACTTATATGCAGAGTACATCACGAGAAATGCTGGACTGGAAGAAACACAAGCTGGAATCAAGATTGCTGGCAAAAATATCAATAACCTCAGATATGCATATGACACCATCTATATGGCAGAAAGCAAAGAAGAACTAAAGAGCTTTGTGATGAAGGTGAAAGAGGAGAGTGAAAAATTTGGCTTAAAACTGAACATTCAGAAAACTAAGATCACAGCATCTGGTCTCATCACTTCATGGCAAATAGATGGGGAAACAGTGGAAACAGTGGCAGACTTTATTTATTTGGGCTCCAAAATCACTGCAGATTGTGACTGCAGCCATGAAATTAAAAGACGCTTACTCCTTGACAGGAAAGTTATGACCAACCTAGATAGCATATTAAAAAGCAGAGAAATTACTTTGCCAACAAAGGTCCGTCTAGTCAAGGCTATGGTTTTTCCAGTGGTCATGTATGGATGTGAGAGTTGGACTGTGAAGAAAGCTGAACACCAAAGAATTGATGCTTTTGAACTGTGGTGTTGGAGAAGACTCTTGAGAGTTCCTTATACTGCAAGGAGATGAAACCAGTCAATCCTAAAGGAAATCAGTCCTGAAAGTTCATTGGAAGGACTGATGTTGAAGGTGAAATTCCAATACTTTGGCCACCTGATGCGAAGAGCTGATTCATTTGAAAAGACCCTGATGTTGGGAAATGTTGAAGGCAGGAGAAGAAGGGAACAACAGAGAATGAGATGGTTGAATGGCATCATCAACTCGATAGACATGAGTTTGAGTAAACTCTGGGAGTTGGTGATAGACAGGGAAACCTGTCATGCTGCAGTGCATGGGGTCGCAAAAATTTGGGCATGACTGATCGACTGAACTGAACTGATTACACTTTATCTCCTGAAAATATTTCCTGGTGAGGTTAGTGAAATAATAATGTACCTAAGATATTCCCCAATTCTCCAAGATGGTACTATTTTGCCAAACATTATCCTTATATCCCTGATCACCTAGAATCTCTCATGTTCTGTTGTTGATTTTCACAGGAAGATTGTGAAATATCACAGAAGTATTCATTAGGATGTGGAGATGATATTCCATTCTAGAAAAATTTATCTTTGTAGAAGAAAATGTACATTAAGCTTGTGTAAACAAATTGACTCTTTTTTACAAATCTCTTTCTAAATTGTTTAAATCTTGTTTTTCTACAAGTGTTATCCTTAACCTGGAGGTAATTCTAGTCTCTTTATAGATGTTCACCTTCCTCATTTAATTTACTGACAAAGAAAATGAAAATGGCCTAAGGGATAAGTTTCTTCTGACAAGATGAAAACATTTTGTCAGAAATTCTGTGATCTGCTATTCAAGCCTGTGGAATATATTAAATGTGAATTCAAACAGAAGACGATATGCATGTGTATGTCTGTGTATATGTAACATCTGTGTATACACATGTTTGTTTGAGTTTATGTTTGTGTGTGAAAAATAACCTGGAAATGTGTGACTTTCAAACAAAATTTAGCTGAATTTAAAGCAATGGTTTAGAAATGTAGACCATAAAATGTTCTTCCAATTAAGGAGAAAATTCTTTTTTTATACTTTGAATCTTTATCACACTATATTTACTTTTGATTTTTACAGCTGTTCTCTTAAGTATTATATCTGTATACGTCCACAGTTTTGATAATGATAATAATGACTAACGTAAATAATTTTGTGATCACTCCAACAGAGCTAGTGCAATGCTTCTTTACTGTCTCAATAACACCGTGTTCTTTTTCTGAGTTTTTAATAAATGTAGTTATCAGGTGATGAAAATCGTTTCCTGCTCAATGTAAAGCAAAATACATTTAATGCTCCTGGAAGTCAAAAGAACTACTGGAAATAGATCTCGATTTGCCTTTGTAGTTTCCATTTCTCTTCATGAGTCAAAGAAGTCACACTGGGAAAGAAACGGGTGCTGGAAGGCTACTCTTACAAGAGACCATTAGCCTCAGGAAATGATAAATACTGAGAAATATTTTCTTTTCCCTGATTCACATTCAGGTGTGACTTTCTACATTTAACTTGTCAAATGCCTATGTCTACCCACATCCTGTCTCTTTCACTGATTTCTTGTTATTGAAAGACTCAACAAATGCTGCTCTGCTACATGCTATAGTTCAAATTTTATTTAGAAAAAAAAAAACTTTGCTATGCTGCTTTTCTTCTGAGGCATTATGATTTTCTTTGTGAAAAGCAAATATAATTTTTTTTTGTTGCAGGTCACTAGTTTCTAGTAACATAGTATTTAACGTAATGATTACCTCCTTGTAGAATGAGGGGGGAGGGAACCCTGTTATATCATTCCTTATTTTGAAGAAAGATGAACAGTGTTTTGTTGAAACTCTTGTTTATAAAAATAGTAGGCAAAAAATTAAGAAAGTAAATATGCTTTCCTATCAAAATTTTGTCATACTAATCATTAAAATGGAATGGCATTATTATAGAGAAAGTTTAACCTGCCTGAAAGTATTACATGTCCTGTAAAAAACATAATTATATACATTCAGATATATTTAAAACACAAAAAGCTCCGGAGAGTAAAAGTCCCAAATAAGCTGTCATTAAAAGGAATATTTTTATCTTCTACTTAGCAAAAATCAAAGAGCTGTTTGAAACAAATTATATACATGCCTCCAGCTTTAAAACAGAGTATAAAATTGTATCAGATAATTTGTTCAGCAAATAATTTCCTGTGCCTGAACTGTGTTTGAAGGAATGGAACAGCACAGGCTAATGAAAAGGAGGAGGAAAAAAAGCCTATTAAGGAGTTTGTAACTATTTTAGGATAGTTCTTCAAAACCCCTTTCCTCTTTCAAACATTCCTATTTCAAGATTGATAAGTTGTAATAACTTACTGAAAAAATTCAGTATATTATCCTAGTTTACTGAAACAAATGTAGCCACGCATGCTGTGTGGTATGACTTATTGAGCTATGGCTGCTTATAAGATCTACAGTTAGATATACTAGGCAAAAAAATTTTGTGCATAGGACAACTGGATTCAAAGATCTATGACTTGGAATTAGATCATTGGACATGCATTTTGTGATAGTTTTATCGCACTGATGTTTCATTTAAATTAAAAAAAAAAAACCTAGAGTCTCTCATGTTCTGTTGTTGATTTTCACAGGAAGATTGTGAAATATCACAGAAGTATTCATTAGGATGTGGAGATGATATTCCATTCTAGAAAAATTTATCTTTGTAGAAGAAAATGTACATTAAGCTTGTGTAAACAAATTGACTCTTTTTTACAAATCTCTTTCTAAATTGTTTAAATCTTGTTTTTCTACAAGTGTTATCCTTAACCTGGAGGTAATTCTAGTCTCTTTATAGATGTTCACCTTCCTCATTTAATTTACTGACAAAGAAAATGAAAATGGCCTAAGGGATAAGTTTCTTCTGACAAGATGAAAACATTTTGTCAGAAATTCTGTGATCTGCTATTCAAGCCTGTGGAATATATTAAATGTGAATTCAAACAGAAGACGATATGCATGTGTATGTCTGTGTATATGTAACATCTGTGTATACACATGTTTGTTTGAGTTTATGTTTGTGTGTGAAAAATAACCTGGAAATGTGTGACTTTCAAACAAAATTTAGCTGAATTTAAAGCAATGGTTTAGAAATGTAGACCATAAAATGTTCTTCCAATTAAGGAGAAAATTCTTTTTTTATACTTTGAATCTTTATCACACTATATTTACTTTTGATTTTTACAGCTGTTCTCTTAAGTATTATATCTGTATACGTCCACAGTTTTGATAATGATAATAATGACTAACGTAAATAATTTTGTGATCACTCCAACAGAGCTAGTGCAATGCTTCTTTACTGTCTCAATAACACCGTGTTCTTTTTCTGAGTTTTTAATAAATGTAGTTATCAGGTGATGAAAATCGTTTCCTGCTCAATGTAAAGCAAAATACATTTAATGCTCCTGGAAGTCAAAAGAACTACTGGAAATAGATCTCGATTTGCCTTTGTAGTTTCCATTTCTCTTCATGAGTCAAAGAAGTCACACTGGGAAAGAAACGGGTGCTGGAAGGCTACTCTTACAAGAGACCATTAGCCTCAGGAAATGATAAATACTGAGAAATATATTCTTTTCCCTGATTCACATTCAGATGTGACTTTCTACATTTAACTTGTCAAATGCCTATGTCTACCCACATCCTGTCTCTTTCACTGATTTCTTGTTATTGAAAGACTCAACAAATGCTGCTCTGCTACATGCTATAGTTCAAATTTTATTTAGAAAAAAAAAAACTTTGCTATGCTGCTTTTCTTCTGAGGCATTATGATTTTCTTTGTGAAAAGCAAATATAATTTTTTTTTGTTGCAGGTCACTAGTTTCTAGTAACATAGTATTTAACGTAATGATTACCTCCTTGTAGAATGAGGGGGGAGGGAACCCTGTTATATCATTCCTTATTTTGAAGAAAGATGAACAGTGTTTTGTTGAAACTCTTGTTTATAAAAATAGTAGGCAAAAAATTAAGAAAGTAAATATGCTTTCCTATCAAAATTTTGTCATACTAATCATTAAAATGGAATGGCATTATTATAGAGAAAGTTTAACCTGCCTGAAAGTATTACATGTCCTGTAAAAAACATAATTATATACATTCAGATATATTTAAAACACAAAAAGCTCCGGAGAGTAAAAGTCCCAAATAAGCTGTCATTAAAAGGAATATTTTTATCTTCTACTTAGCAAAAATCAAAGAGCTGTTTGAAACAAATTATATACATGCCTCCAGCTTTAAAACAGAGTATAAAATTGTATCAGATAATTTGTTCAGCAAATAATTTCCTGTGCCTGAACTGTGTTTGAAGGAATGGAACAGCACAGGCTAATGAAAAGGAGGAGGAAAAAAAGCCTATTAAGGAGTTTGTAACTATTTTAGGATAGTTCTTCAAAACCCCTTTCCTCTTTCAAACATTCCTATTTCAAGATTGATAAGTTGTAATAACTTACTGAAAAAATTCAGTATATTATCCTAGTTTACTGAAACAAATGTAGCCACGCATGCTGTGTGGTATGACTTATTGAGCTATGGCTGCTTATAAGATCTACAGTTAGATATACTAGGCAAAAAAATTTTGTGCATAGGACAACTGGATTCAAAGATCTATGACTTGGAATTAGATCATTGGACATGCATTTTGTGATAGTTTTATCGCACTGATGTTTCATTTAAATTAAAAAAAAAACTTGTCTATATCTACCTTGCATTAGCTTCACTATTATAAAAATTCATGTCCAAAAAATATTTTTAACTGCTGATAATTTCACTATTTTCTTGTCAATTCCTAATAATTATGTTTGCTTTAGGAAGATGATTTTAATCGTTCTCTCCATAACCCGAAATATCACAGTAAATATGGTGTTAGGTTAGTTAGGAAAATTTGTGTTTAGGAAGCCTGTGTTCAGACTAGTTTATGCAATGGCCCGTGACTCTCAGTTTCACTGGGGCTCAGTTTTCATACCTGTCAAACCTAAGAAACACATTCTGGTGCTTCTTCTTTTTTTTTTTTTTTTTTTCTTTTTTTGCTCAAGGTGTCAAGCATGTACTAGAGGTTTTAGTGCTTATATTTTATTCTATTTACCAATACCAAAGCAGACAGGATATCTTATTTTTCTCCTCTCTTCTTTGTTTCCTGTAATTTACATTCCTTCAAGAAGAAATGCATTTGAATTTGGTTAGAAGTGTTTGAGTCCACTTGTCTTCTGTGATATCAAAACAGAGCAAAATGTGCCTCAGGATTACAGAGTTACAGAGCTTGAGAATATAAGGAAACAAAACTGAAAGTGAGGTAACCATCCAACAGAGCAAATTTAATCTGTAAGTTAGACATTTCTTGAGCTAATATCCTTTTCTCTTAACAATAAAGTTGTTTCTTCATACAGTTAATAAACAGTGATGATAACCAACAGCCATGGAGTTCTATGTTGTAGGGAAAAAGTCCTTGAAGAATTTGATTTCTGCTTTTTAAATAAACAGTGTTAGAAAAAGTCATCTTTACACAATATTACAACTTTTTTCCTTGTTTTTGTTGTTGTTCGGTCACTAAGTCATGCCCAGCTCTTTGCAGCCCCATGGACTGCAGCATGTCAGGCTTGCCTGTCCTTCACTGTTTCCCGGCGTTTGCTCGTATTCATGTTCATTGAGTTAGTGATGCATGTAATCATCTCATCCTCTGCTGCTTCCTTTTTTTTGCCTTCAGCATTTCCCAGCATCAGGGTCTTCTCCAGTGAGTTGGCTTTTCACACCAGGAGGCCAAAGTATTGCAGCTTCAGCTTCAGCATCAGACCTTCCAGTGAATATTTAGGGTTGATTTCTTTTTCTGGCATATAAACCAATTTATTTTTGTGCCTTTTGACCATCTCTGTTTTCATTGTTTTTATAAGGAAATCTATCATTTATTTTAAAACTTACATACGTACTGTCACCTTAAGTGATAGTATTTGGAAAAACACTTACATGATCAGTTCAGTTCAGTCACTCAGGTGTGTCCGACTCTTTGCGACCCCATGAATCATAGCATGCCAGGCCTTCCTGTCCATGACCAACACCCAGAGTCCACCCAAACTCATGTGCATCGAGTCGATGATGTCATCCAGCCATCTCATCCTCTGTCGTCCCCTTCTCCTCCTGCCCCCAATCCTTCCCAGCATGAGTGTCTTTTCCAATGAGTCAACTCTTCACAGGAGGTGGCCAAAGTATTGGAGTTTCAGCCTCAGCATTAGTCCTTCCAATGAACACCCAGAACTGGTCTCCTTTAGAATGGACTGGTTGGATCTCCTTGCAGTCCAAGGGACTCTCAAGAGTCTTCTCCAACACCACAGTTCAAAAGCATCAATTCTTTGGCGCTCAGCTTTCTTCACAGTCCAACTCTCACATCCATACATGACTACTGGAAAAACCATAGCCTTAACTAGACGGACCTTTGTTGGCAACATAATGTCTCTGCTTTTGAATATGCTATCTAGGTTGGACAGAACTTTCCTTCCAAGGAGTAAGAGTCTTTTTTTTTTTTTTTACTTTATTTTACTTTACAATACTGTATTGGTTTTGCCATACATTGACACGAATCCACAGGTGTACATGAATTCCCAATCCTGAACCCCTCTCCCACCTCCCTCCCCATATCATCTCTCTGGATCGTCCCCGTGCACCAGCCTCAAGCATCCTGTATCCTGCATCGAACATAGACTGGCGATTCATTTCTTACATGATAGTATACATGTTTCAAGTTGGACATAACTTTCCTTCCAAGGAGTAAGTGTCTTCTAATTTCATGGCTGCAGTCACCATCTGCAGTGATTTTGGAGCCCCCCAAAATAAAGCCTGACACTCTTTCCAATGTTTCCCCTTCTATTTGCCATGAAGTGATGGGACCGGATGCCATGATCTTAGTTTTCTGAATGTTGAGCTATAAGCCAACTTTTTCACTCTCCTCTTTCACTTTCATCTTACATGATAGGTAAGTAAATATGTGTGTGCATGCGTGCTAAGTCGATTCAGTCGTGTCCAACTCTTTGTGATCTCATCAACTGCAGCATGCCTGGCTCCTCTGTCCAGGCAAGAATACTGGAGTGGGTTGCTGTGCCCTCCTCCAGGGGATCTTCCTGATCCAGGGATAGAACCCATATCTCTTACATCTCCTGCATTGGCAGGCAGGTTCTTTACCTCTGGCGCCACCTGGGAAGCCCTAAGGAAATGTGTACTAGAAAAATTTAACAGATTTGATCTATTGAAAATTTAAAATGCCCGTCTTTGAAAGTCTTCTGTGATGACCCCAGAGTTACATGTACCATGTTGTGGTAAACTCTGTAATGGGTACTTGAAAGAAAAGTTTTTGATAGTCCTAAAAAAATTGTTATTGGCAATAAAAGTGAACTCGTTCACAGAGAATGAGAACTTTATGTCCTTTCTTTTTTCATAGATTCATTTTTTTTTTAACCATACTGAAAAAAATTTTTGTCTCACTTTTATGACTGTGAAATCTAGTTGGCTCCCCCCCCCCCATTTTAGACAAGCATTAAAAGCATATGATAGAGAATGTTAAGTACTGAGATATTTCGATTGAAGTGAGAAGGAAAAGAAATGAAAAAAATTTCATAGTTATCTCATCTAGAACACACTAAAGAGCTACATAAATAAAAAGGAGTATTTTATGCACAAAGAAAATAGAGTTTGGTTATCAGATTAATATACCCACAAACCTAAACTCTTTCATAGCATAAATGATACTTCCCAAGGAAGAGATTATGATATTTGCAAAAAATTTAACCAACACCAGAGAAAAGTCTCTTGAGATATGTTGATAATTCTAACTAGTATCATACATTTCATGTTTATTTTTAAATTTATAATTCAATAATACAGCTTTCAATTCAAAGCAATACTGTTAA
>SJYT01000839.1:360011-386713 GCA_006410635.1 Cephalophus harveyi | reverse complement strand
TATTTTTACAGATTGAACTCCAATATCATTATTACATGACAATGTTATTTTTCCCAGTGTTATACAATATATCCTAGTCAGTTACTTATCTATTTTATAAATAGTACTTTGTTGTCTTAATCCTGCACCCCTAATTTGGGCCTGCCTCCTCCCTTCTCCCTTCAGGTAACAACTAGCTTGTTTTCTATGTCTGTGAGTATGTTTCTGTTTTGTTATATGTATTTATTTGGATTATATTTTAGATTCCACATGTAAACAATATCATACAGTATTTGTCTTTCTCTGACCTGTCTCGTAAGCACAGTATTCTGTTTATACTTGTTGCTGTGAAATTAATTATTTTTAATGGCTGAGAAATATTCCATTATATATCTCTATATATGAAGAGTCACTCAGTCATGTCCAACTCTTTGTGATCCCATGGTCTGTACAATCCATGAGATTCTCCAAGCCAGAATACTGGAGTGGGTAGCCTTTTCCTTCTCCAGGGGATATTCCCAACCCAGGGATTGAACCCAGGTCTCCCACATTGCAGGCAGATTCTTCACCAGCTGAGCCACAAAGGAAGCCCAAGAATACTGAAGTGGGTAGTCTATCCCTTCTCCAGCAGATCTTCCCAAGCCAGGAAGTCAACCAGGGTCTCCTGCATTGCAAGCAGATTCTTTACCAACTGAGCTATCAAGGAAACCCTTTATTATTACTGTAACTTCATAGTATAGTTTAAAATCTGGGAAGGTTATATCTCCAGCTTTGTTCATTTTCCTCAAGATTGTTTTTGTAATTTGGGGTTTTTTATAGGCCCATATGGATTTTAGGATTCTTTGTTCTAGGTCTGTGAAATATGTCATAGGTATTTTACAGAGATTACATTAAATCCATAGATTATTTTGGATCATGTGGAATTCTTCCAATCCAAAAGTATGAGATATCATTCCATTTTTTGGTATCACCTTCTATTTCCTTTATTAATGTTTTAGAGTTTTGAGAGTATGTCTTTCACCTTGTTTTATTTCTAGGTGTTTTATTCTTTTTGATGAAATTTAAAATGGGATTTTTCCTTTCACTGTTAATAGTTCATTATTAGTGCATAGAAAATCAATATATTTTTATATTAGTTTTATATCTTGCAACTTATACCTTGAATTCATTAATTATAATAATTTTTGTGTGGAAACTTAGGATTTTCTGCATGTAGTATCATGTCATCTTCAAATAGTGACAATTTTATTTCCTTTGATTTCCTCATTAACCAATTGTTTTTTTAAGGAGCATGCTGCTTAGCCTGCACACGGTTGCTGTTTAGTCTGTCCATGGTTGCTGTTTAGTCTGTCCATGGTTGTTGTTTAGTCTGTCCATGGTTGCTGTTTAGCCTGTACATAGTTGTTGTTTTGTCTGTACATGGTTACTGTTTTGTCTGTACATGGTTGCTGTTTAGTCTGTACATGGTTGTTCTTTTTCCCATTTAGTAACTCTCACTGATTCCTAGTTTCCTAGTGTCATGGTCAAAAAAAGAAAAAAAAAAGCTCAATATCCAGTAAGTCCCCTATATATGAACCTTCAAGTTGTGAACTTTAGAAGATGTGAACATTTGTTTCATCAACATCAGGCATAAGTGAAATTGCAGCTGGTCCATTACCTATTGCTGATGATCCTTCAGCTCTACCCTCTCCCACTTCTCCCTTCTTCTTCTCCAGTCAGTAACTCTTCTTGCCTGTTCACTCAATGCCAGCCCCTTGAATGCCAGCTGTTGTACTGTACTACTATACTTTTCAAGGTAATATACTTTAAGATTAAAAATACTTTATTTTTTATGTTTTTCCTTTATTTATTATCTATATGAAAAGTATTATAGATATATTACAGTGCAGTACTATATAGCTGATTGTGTTAGGTGAATGCCTTGGCTAACGTTGTTGTACTTAAAAAAATTGGACCTATGAATGTGCTCGTGAAATGAAACTCGTTTGTGTGTAGGGGACTTACTGTAATTTCTATCCTCTTAACTTTGTTTAGACTTGTTTTGTGACCTATACTGTTATCTATTCTGAAGATGTTTTCCATCTGCCCTTGAAAAATATCTATTAAATCCAACTAGCCTGTTGTGTCACATAAGAACAGTGGTATCTTATTGATTTTAAATCTCCTATAAATTTACCAGATTTTACCAGGTACTTTTATTTAGGCTTTTGAGAAAAGTATTATATTCAGGGTCACAAAAATCAGAATATTTGCATGGTAAAGACAAACATAATATGATTTTCTATGTCTATTTTTTGTGATCAAAATAGTAATGTTATCTACTTTTGAAATACATGTAGGAAAATATCGGTGAAATGGAGCTGACCTTGCTGAACTTTTTGCTTTCTTCTGAAATTCTGTCTTAATGTGTTCTGCTTCTTTATGTATCACAGGCCTAGTGTATTGAATTTTATTACTCCTCCGCTATGTTGAATTTTTTGACATGTAGTTTGATAAATATTGTTTTTCTCTTGCCCAAAAAAGCCTATCTCCTGTTTATTAACATATCATACTCATAATCAGTTTTTCAGAATCTGCTCAAACCTTTGTAGACCTTATCCTACCTGGCGAATGCATAAATTTTGTATTTTCAATATTTTTTGTTGCCAGAAAAATAGGTTAATGTCCAGCAGTTGCAATTATTTGGTATTGTGATTTTTCTGTTTACATTTCTGGGTTTCTCAGTTGTGCAGACTAAGGTGCAGATAACATCCTGCTTATTTTGTATCATCTGTGTCTGGCATATTTCCTATTTTATAATATACATTCATCAAAAGTATTGAAAGGATGATCAAATAGGTCACACTGATATTACAGAAAACAGCCAAAGATTTGTTCACTGAAACCAGAATGTATTGGTTGAATTTTTCCTTTGTTTCTGAATATTTGAATATGATGATGACACTGGATTAGAGATCAAGGGAAATTACTGGGTCCACTAAAATGTTTTATTTCTTTAGACAGATTCATCTTGCTCTACTATGGTGAATAATCTAGAAGTAATGACAGAGTGACATAAGAAATAATAGAGGAAGTCATAACAGTAATATATTACCAAAAGATGCTACACAGCTGACCTGGAGCAAACACAGAATTAAGAAAAGTACAAAATCTTTTAGAGGTAAAAGAAGAAGATTTCGTGATAACTGGCTATATTCATAGTGGTGCTTTAAATAGAGCGGTCTCAGGTGACAAAGATTATTATTTCATGGCATTCACAAAATATGAAATGAAAGAGGATAAAAGTATTTCATTTATTCTGTTAATAGAATGGGAAATATAGGTGAAGAATATGATTAAGTTTTAAACAGGCTGTCATTGGAGTACTAATAGGTAATTTAGATAGAGATAGAAGGTAACAATAATGTCTAGGGATTAAGAAAAATCTTTTAGTAAGGGATGTATTGGAGATCATCATCAAGAAAGATAACCATTTAATGAAATAGTTTACCAATTATGTCTTGAAAAATATGAGAAGTGAATGAGAACATTAAGAATAGAGAGAGAGGAAGGTATACAAAGAAAACTGAGAAGAAAAACATCCAGATGAAGAGAACCCTGTGAATATGGGCATCAAAACAGCATGAGACTAGAGTGTTTCCAAGAAAGAGCAAACAGCACCAATCCATGAAGATTTGAGTGAACTAAAACCAGTTTTATAAATATTAGTTTATTGCTTTCAGCAATATATCTCAGCTATTGTAAATAATGCTGTAATGAACATTGATTGGGGGTGTATGTATCTTTTGGAATTAGTGTTTTCGTTTTCTTCAAGTACATACTTTGAAGTAGAATTTCTGGAACATATTGTAAATCTGTATTTTATTTTTTTAAGAAGCTCTGTACTGATTTTCATAGTGGCTGTACCAGTTTACGTTTCCAGTTCCCATCAATCATGCATAAGAGTTCCCTTCTCCACATTCCTGCTAACACTTGTTACTTCTTGTCTTTTGATGATAGCCATTCTGATGAGTGGGATGTAATATCTCATTGTGCTTTGGATTTGCATTTTTCTGATAATTAGTGATACTGAGCCTCTTGTGTTTGTTGGCCATCTGTGAGCAACATTCTTCGGTGCTCAGCTTTCTTTATAGTCCAGTTTGCAAATCCATATATAAGTGCTGGAAAAACCATAGTTTTGATTATATGGACCTTTGTCAGTAAAGAAATGTCTCCACTTTTTAATAATATGCTACCTAGGTTTGTCATAGCTTTTCTTCCAAGGAGCAAGCGTCTGTATATTCCATGGCTGCAGTCACCATCTGCAGTGATTTTGGAGCCCAAGAAAATAAAGTCTGTTACCATTTCCATTGTTTCCCCATCTATTTGCTGTAAAGTAATGGGGCTGGATGCCATGATCTTCATTTTTTGAATGCTGAGTTTTAAGCCAGACTTTTTACTCTCCTTTTTCACCTTCATCAAGAGGCTCTTTAGTTTCTCTTCACTTTCTGCCATAAGAGTGGTGTCAACTGCATATCTGAGTTATTAGTATTTCTCCCAACAATCTTGATTCCAGCTTGTGCTTCACCCAGTTTGGCATTTCACATGATGTGCTCTGTATAGAAGTTCAATAAGCAGGGTGACAATATACAAACTTGACATACTCCTTTTCCAATTTTGAACCAGTCCATTGTTTTATGTCTGATTCCAACTGTTGCTTCTTGACCTGCATATGGGTTTTCTCAGAAGGCAGGTAATATGGTCTGGTATTCTCATTTCTTTAAGAATTTCCACATCTTGTTGTGACCAACACAGTCAAAGGCTTTAGCATATTCAGTGAAGCAGATGTTTTCCTGGAATTATGTTGCTTTTTCTATGATCCAATGGCTGTTGGCAATTTGATCTTTTGTTCCTCTGCCTTTTTAAAATCCACCTTGTACATCTGGAAGTTCCCACTTCATGTACTGTTGAAGACTAGCTTGGAGGATTTTGAGCATTACCTTGCTAGTGTATGAAATGTGTGTAATTGTGTGGTAGTTTAAACATTCTTTGGCACTGTCTTTCTTTGGGATTGGAGTGAAAACTGACCTGTTCCAATAAAATATCCAATATTATTATGGAGAAAAAAAAATTATGTCTCACACAAAACAGAACAATACAATTTCAGAGTAACTATAGTCTCTGAAATTAGAAGAAATAACAATTTAACATGTTAGAACATGTAGTATCTATAGGACTGTTACTTTATTATCTTTTCCCTGCAATTAATTTTGTTAACATTGTCACTCCATACCACTTATTGATGGCCTTCTATATAACATGAATTTTGTTAGGAGATGGGGGTACAATAATAATCAAAACTCATAATGTCCATAATTCTGTAGAAATACAGATGAGAAGTATCAATTGCATATTGGAAAATCCGGGAAGGTGGAAGATCATAGATTATATTCTCTAAAAAAAATGATTCATTAATTAAGGCCTGAAAGATTGCTTAGAAGGATAAAATGGGTTGAAGGAAGAAAGTTTTCCAAATATCAAAACAGCATATTAAATGTTACAGATGTAAAAGATTTATTGGTGGAAATTAAAATTAGTTGAATGTGGCTGGATGAAAAGATAACAAGAGTATATCTGAGGACCTATGTAGGGCTTTGGATAACTAAGAAGCTGGGACTTCTAGGCTAATGGGAAACACTTGATAATGAATGTAGAGGCATGACACACCCATAAGTAAAAATATTATATCAGTGTAGAGGAACAGATGAGGATGGATTGAAGGATATATTTTGACATCGAATTGGATGACTCATTGATTTACTAGATGTGAAGGATAAAGGAAAGGGGGAAATGGAGAGTAACACCATTTGATTTGACTAGGAGATAATGATGTCATTTATTGAGATGTGGCAGACTTAGAGAAAGACAGATTGGGATATACAACATGTTAACTTGATAAGTTTATATAGAGCAATATGACTGTTGTAACAATATTTAACACTTCTAGCTAATAGAGTTTTGCCAAGAGAATGCACTGGTTATAGCAAACACCCTCTTCCAACAGCACAAGAGAAGACTCCACACATGGACATCACCAGAGGGCCATATCAAAATCTGATTGATTATATTCTTTGCAGCCAAAGATGGAGAAGCTCAATACAGTCAGCAAAAACAAGACCAGGAGCTGACTGTGGCTCAGATCATGAACTCCTTATTGTCAAATTCAGACTTAAATTGAAGAAAGTATGGAAAACCACTAGACCATTTGGGTATGACCTAAATCAGATCCCTTACGATCATACAGTGGAAGTGAGAAATAGATTTAAGGAACTAGATCTGATAGACAGAGTGCCTGATGAACAATGGAAGGAGGTTCATGACATTGCAAGGGGACAGGGATCAAGACCATCCCCAAGAAAAAGAAATGAAAACAAACAAAATTGCTGTCTGAGGAGGCCTTACAAATAGCTGTGAAAAGAAGAGAAGTGAAAAGCAAAGGAGAAAAGGAAAGATAGAAGCATCTGAATGCAGAGTTCCAAAGAATAGCAAGGAGAGATAAGAAAGCCTTCCCCAGTGATCAATGCAAAGACACAAATGAAAACAACAGAATGGGAAAGACTAGAGATCTCTTCAAGAAAATTAGAGATACCAAGGGAATATTTCATGCAAAGATGGGCTCGATTAAGGACAGAAATGGTATGGACCTAACGGAAGCAGGTGATATTAAGAAAAGATGGCAAGAATACACAGAAGAACTATACAAAAAAGATCTTCATGACCAAGATAATCACGGTGGTGTGATCACTCACCTAGAGCCAGACATCCTGGAATGTGAGGTGAGCCTTAGGAAGCATCACTATGAACAAAGCTAGTGGAGGTGATGGAATTCCAGTTGAGCTATCTAAAATCCTGAAAGATGATGCTATGAAAGTGTTGGACTCAATATGGCAGCAAATCTGGAAAACTCAGCAGTGGCCACAGGACTGAAAAAGTTCAGCTTTCACTCCAATCCCAAAGAAAGGCAATGCCAAAGAATGCTCAAACTACCGCACAATTGCACTCATCTCACACACTAGTAAAGTAATGCTCAAAATTCTCCAAGCCAGGTAATACATGAACCATGAACATCTAGATGTTCAAGTTGGTTTCAGAAAAAGTAGGGGCACTGGAGATCAAATTGCCAACATCCCTTCGATCATGGAAAAAGCAAGAGAGTTCCAGCAAAACATCTATTTCTGCTTTATTGACTATGCCAAAGCCTTTGACTATGTGGATCACAATAAATTGTGGAAAATTCTTCAAGAGATGGGAATACCAGACCACCTGACCTGCCTCTTGAGAAGTCTGTATGCAGGTCAGGAAGCAACAGTTAGAACTGGACATAGAACAGCAGACTGGTTCAAAATAGGAAAAGGAGTACGTCAAGGCTGTATCTTGTCACCCTGCTTATTTAACTTCTATGCAGAGTACATCATGAGAAACTCTGGACTAGAAGAGGCACAAGCTGAAATCAAGATTGCCACAAGAAATATCAATAACCACAGATATGCAGGTGACACCACCCATATGGCAGAAAGTGAAGAAGAACTAAAAAGCCTCTTGATGAAAGTGACAGAGGAGAGTGAAAAAGTTGGTATAAAGCTCAACATTCATAAAACTAAGATCATGGCATCCAGTCCCATCACTTCATGGCAAATAGATGGGGAAACAGTGGCAGACTTTATTTTTTTGGCTCCAAAAATCATTGCAGATGGTGATTGCAGCTATGAAATTAAAAGACACCTACTCCTTGGAAGGAAAGTTATGACCAACCTAGAAAGCATATTAAAAAGCAGAGACATTACTTTGTCAGCAAAGGTCCATCTAGTCAAGGCTATCATTTTTCCAGTAGTCATGTATGTATGTGAAAGTTGGACTATAATGAAAGCTGAGCACCAAAGAATCGATGCTTTTGAACTGTGGTGTTGGAGAAAACTCTTGAGAGTCTCTTGGATTGAAAGGAGATCCAACCATTCCATCCTAAAGGAGATCAGTCCTGGGTGTTCACTAGAAGGACTGATGTTGAAGCTGAAACTCCAATACTTTGGCTACCTAATGCGAAGTGCTAATTCACTGGAAAAACCTTGATGCTGGGAAAGATTGAGGGCAGGAGGAGAAGGGGATGACAGAGTATGAGATGGTTGGATGGACATGAGTTTGAGTAAACTCCGGGAGTTAGTGATGGACAGGGAGGCCTGGCTTGCTGCGGTTCATGGAGTCACAAAGAGTTGGACACGAGTGACTGAACTGAACTGATCATGTATATAATTATCATTTCTTTTTAGTGGTTGGAATAATTAAGTTCTATTCTCTAAGAAAGTTTGATGATTATAACAGTTCAAGGTTCATTAGATTCCTCAGATTTATTTACTACTGGTTGCAAGTTTATGCCTTCAAATGACAGCTGTTATAGCAGGTTTTAGCAACATATTATAGTGACATAGACCTACCTCAAGAAAGAAGAAAAATATCAGATAAACAACCTAATTTCCATCTAAAGGAATTAGAAAAAAATGAGCAAATTCCAAATTCAGCAGAAAGAAGAAGATAATAAACATCCAAATTTAAATAAGTAAAGGTTAAAAAATAGATCAATAAAATCAAGAACTTAAAAAAAATCCTAGAAATAAGCACATATTAATTACACTATGACAAAGAAGGTGAAAATATAAAATGGAAAAGGACAATTTCTTCAGTAAGTGATGTTGGGGAATCTGAACAGTTACATGTAAAGGAATGAAATCAGAACATTTTTCTCACACCATATACAGGCTCTTTTCGAATAAGACATATGAATGACAACAGGCA
Organism: Cephalophus harveyi; assembly: GCA_006410635.1. Taxonomy (NCBI): domain Eukaryota; kingdom Metazoa; phylum Chordata; class Mammalia; order Artiodactyla; family Bovidae; genus Cephalophus; species Cephalophus harveyi. The sequence goes on along the minus strand of SJYT01000839.1, from coordinate 377,908 downwards.
CATGAAAAGATGTTCAATATTGCTAATCATCAAGGAAATGAAAATCAAAACCACTGTTAAACAGCTCCTTACTTTGTCAGAATGGTTACCACTATTAAGAAAACAAGAATTGTTGATGAGCATATGGGGAAAAGGGAACTCTCATACACTTTTGGTGGGAATTTAAATTGCAATAGCAACTATGGAAAACAGAATGGAGTTTCCTCAAAAGATCAAAAGTATAAGTAATATATAATATACCAATTTCACTCCTGGGTATATATCTGAAGAAGAAAATGAAATCACTAACTTAAAAAGATATATACACCCCAGTGTTCAGAGCAGCATTATTTCTAGTGGCTTAGATATGGCAGTAACCTAGGCGTCCATCAACAGATGAATGGTTAAAGATGATGTGGAATATATCTACAATGGAATACTATTCAGTCTTAAAAATAGTAAAGTTTTGTCATTAATGACAACATAAATGGACCTGGAGGATATTACACTTAGTGGAATAAGTCAAGAAAGACAAATACCAAGTTTTCAGTTATATGTGGGATCTAAGAAATAAATAAGACAAACAGAAGTAATAATAATAGTAAAAACAGGCTCAGAGAAACAGGGAACAAGCTAGTGGTTACTAGAGATGTGTGGTAGGAGGGACAAGATAAGGGAAGGGTATTAAGAGGTATATGCATGCATGTGTCCTAAGTTGCTTTAGTTGTGTCCAGCTCTTTGCGAACCCATGGAGTATTGCCTGCTAGACTCCTCTGTCTATGGAATATTCCAGGCAAGAATACTGGAGTGGGTTGTCATGCCCTCCTCCAGGGGATCTTTCCAACCCAGGGACTGAACCTGCATCTCTTACATTGGCAGGCAGTTTCTTTACCACTGAGCTGATTAAAAAGTATATACTACTAAATATAAAATAAATAATTTATATGAATGTAGTGAACAGCACAAGGAGTGTAGCCAAAATTTTATAATAACTTCATATGGAAAATAGTCTATTAAAATATCAAATCCCTATGCTGTACTCCTTAAACTAATATAATACTGAAAGTCAGCTCTAATAAAAACTAAAAAAAAAGGAATAATTAAAAAATATAGAATAAATGAGATAAGTAATAAGATGAAAGTTTACATATGAATATTATTTTTTAATGAAAAATATTGGTTCAGAATTGGAAATGGAGTATATCAAGGCTGTATATTGTCACCCTGCTTGTTGAAATTCTATGCAGAGTATATCATGTGAAATGTTGGGCTGGATGAAGCACAAGTTGGAATCAAGACTGCTGGAAGAAATACCAGCCATCTCAGATATGCAGATGATATCACTCTAATGGCGGAAAGTAAAGAACTAAAGAGCCTCTTGATGAAAAGTGAAAGAGAAGAGTGTAAAACCTGACTTAAAACTCAACGTTCAAAAAAACGAAGATCGTGGCATCTGATCCCATCACTTCATGGCAAATAGATAGGGAAAAAAAATGGAAACAGTAACAGATTTTATTTTCTTGGGCTCCAAAATCACTGTGGATGGTGACTGTAGCCATGAAATTAAAGGATGTTTGCTTCTTATAAGAAAAGCTATGACAAACATAGATGATGTATTAAAAAGCAGAGACATCACTTTGCCAACAAAGGTCCCTATAGTCAAACTATGGTTTCTCCAGTAGCCATGTGTGGATGTGAGAGTTGGACCATATAGAAGGTCAAGCACTGAAGAATTGATGCTTTTGAATTGTGGTGCTAGAGAAGACTCTTGAGAGCCCCTTGGACAGCAAGGAGAGCAAACCAGTCAAACCTAAAAGAAATCAATCCTGAATATTCATTGGAAGAACTGATGCTGAAGCTCCCATACTTTGGCCATCTGATATGAAGAGCCGACTCCTTGGAAAAGATGCTGATGCTGGGAAAGATTGAGGGTATCAGGAGAAGGGGGTGACAGAAGATGAGATGGTTGGACGGCATCATCAACTCAAGGACATGAATTTGAGCAAACTCCAGGAGGTAGTGAAGGACAGGGAATCCTGATGTGCAGTCCATGGGGTCACAAAAGTTGAACACAACTTAAGGACTGAACAACAGCAATACACTTGACCTAACTGATATATGTGGAACGCAACACATTGTAGTTGCAGAAGACACATTCATTTTGAATGATTGAATTACAGAACTAACCATGTGTTATTGTGTACAGGAGGTTTCAACAAATTTCAGAGGCTTGAAATCGTACAAAACATATTTCCTCTCCATACAGCAATTAACTTATTATAAGGCATAACTGCAAAGTCACTTGAGGTTCAGAAGTTAAGGCATATGCTTTATATGTTTTAAAACTAAAAGCATAAATTAAGTGGTATTTTAATGTATATTAAAATATATAAATTAACTACAACAAAAATATTAGACACTGAAACAGAAGGGATACACCTAAATTTATGAATTTGAAAGAGCTGATAAATTTAAATGCATACATTGTGAAAGAATGCAAGCTGAAAACTGTTTTATACTTACTTCTTAAGAATTCACTAAAAGCATAAATCAGGTCGAAAGAAAATACTGATGGAAGGGATTTCTGTGTGTTGATTTTATATCCTGCAAATTTACTATATTCATTGATTAGCTCTAGTAATTTTCTGGTGGAGTCTTTAGGGTTTTCTATGTAGAGGATCATGTCATCTGCAAACACTGAGAGTTTTACTTCTTCTTTTCCAGTTTGGATTCCTTTTATTTCTTTTTCTGCTCTGATTGCTGTGGCCAAAACTTCCAAAACTATGTTGAATAATAGTGGTGAAAGTGGGCCCCCTTGTCTTTTCCTGACTTTAGGGGAAATGCTTTCAATTTTTCACCATTGAGGATAATATTTGCTGTGGGTTTGTCATATATAGCTTTTATTATATTGAGGTATGTTCCTTCTATTCCTGCTTTCTGGAGAGTTTTTATCATAAATGGATGTTGAAAAAATAAAAATAAACTTTTCATAGAAAACTAATAAATCATAGAAAAATATCAACAAAGCCAAAAATTGTTTCTTTGGAAAGACTGATAAATTCATATACCCTGGAAAATGAATGGAAAGGTTGAACAACAGTCTGGAGGAAACAGCCAAATAAAGTGGTAGTATAAACAAATTTAATCCAATAAATTTGCAAATTTAGCTCATATGCATTTTGGAGAGAAGAAATTCAATCTTTGTAAAATCTTTCAGAGAATCATAAGAAAAAAAAAATTGTGTGTTTCAATAAAACAGGCAAGTATAATCTGAACAAGGTCATTATGTGAAAGAAAAAATAGATGTTAATCTCATTCATGTTTCATTTTACTAAAAGACATTTTAAAAGATTTAAAAAGTATTTTGTTAATCAGTGAGAGAACTAAGTATTGTAAAAATGTCCATTCTCCCCAAATTGCCCTATAGGTTCAATGCAATTTCATTTCAATTGCTAATGCAATTTGTCAAAAATTTACAGGCTAAATCTAAAATTTATATTAGGATACATTAGAATGCACAGGACAAAAATTAACCAGCATAATCTTTCTAAAGATTATGCATTTTTGACTGTGCTTGGTCTTCATTACTGTGTGATCTTTTCTCTAGGTGTAGCCAGCAGGTGCTTCTCTCTAGTTGCGGTACACTGGCTTCTTATTCTGGTGGCTTCTTTTGCTGCAGAGCATACTCGTCAGGCTCACTGGCTTCAGCAGTTGCAGCACTCAGGTTCAGTAGTTGCAGTCCCCAGGCTTTAGAGCACAAGCTCAGTGGCTATGGCTCATTGGCTTGGTTGCTCCACAGCATGTGGGATCCTCCTGGACCAGGGATCAAACCAGGTCTCCTGCATTAGCAGGCAGATTCTCTACCACTGAGTCACCAGGGAAGCCCCTAAGTATAATCTTAAAGAAGCATCTGAGAGGACATGCTCCACTGTATAGCAAAATTTACTATAAAATTACAATAGAAACAGCACTGTATAAAGCACTGTGTAAAGGTAGTCAAATAGACCAGTGGAGGTGAGCTCTATGATTTGTCTAAGTCAGCTTTGACAATTCTGCCTTGCCTTTCATTCCCATAACTCTTTAAGGCCGTGACATATTTTTTAAGAATGAAAAGAGAGGAAAAGTGACAGGATTATTTGATGCAGGGGGAGGGAGGGGTTGGGGGGGATGACTCTCCCTGTATCCTTGGAATTAATTGGCAAAAGCCTTGAAGCAGAATAAGGGCTTGAATCTTATCAATGCAATTTAAAGACAATAGATTTAGACCAGAAGGAATTTGCTAAGTGAATAGAGAGAGAATGTGAAGCAGAATAATAATTAACAAAAATACTCTTCCCTGGTTGTTAATATCAACTTTGGTGAAAGTAGAACATTTAAAGGAGAAAATGAGAATATTGGTAGAGAATGAATTAAGATCAGATTTTCTGGTTGCCGAAAGCCTTCCCATGCTTCAGTGGCCACTTTAGCCCCCATATTTACTAGAAAAGTAAGTCACTGATAACTGTTGATTTCCTGAGGACCATGGAACCCAGAAAGTAGACTGTTAAAGGCCACTTTGTGAAGAAATCACAGTGGAAGACTGACTAATTTTTGCTGCAAAACAAACACTGAGGGGATGAAGGGGGTCATGTCTCTTATAGATAATGGTGATTTAAAGGGATTATTTGGGTTCCCAACTAATTCCAAGGGACTGCAAGTTTCTGAGAGCATGTCATTGTGGGTAGAATGAAAACTATAATCTGTTTCAGTGGGTAAAGAAAAAGGAGTTTTCCATACTTACAGCTAAGAGGAGGTACTACCCTCTTCACCTCTATGTATATAGGAGAACCCACCTTCCGAAGGAGAAGTATCACAGATGCTGTCAACCCCAACTTGGCACATGAGTATGGTGGTAGGGAGACACATTTAAATAAGGGTTGTTACCCCAGACAGGGAGACATGCTGTGATACAGCCAGCTCCCTGCTTCCCCACCAATCTCAGGATTTTTGTTTGTTTGTTTGTTTGTTTTTTAATAACCTTGCTAATAAGTGCCAAGAAAATACTCAAGAGACAGTGACTTGTTTGCTAGCTTAGTTACTCTGCCTGAGAATAAACAAGAATAGGGAGGTGATGGGAGTGATTACTCTTTGTAATCACTGAAGGAGATTTTAAATAGCTATTGAAAAATAAAAAGGGAAAAACAATTTGATTTCCAACAGAAAGCACATTATCAAATTTAAGAGAGATTTCTTCCAACTCTAGCTGTCTTTGTCAGTTCTGGAAGCTATAAGAAATTACCGTAGACGGAGTGGCTTAGATGACAAACATTTATTTCTTACAGTTCTGTTTCTTTTAAAAAAAAAATTAATTATTTTTAATTGTATGCTAATTACTTTACAATATTGTGGTGGTTTGTGCCATACATTGACAAGAACCAGCCACGGGTGAACATGTTTCTCCCATCCTGAAACCCCCACCCACCTCCCTCCCCATCCCATCCCTCTGGGTTGTCATGGTCCACCAGCTTTGAGTGCCCTGTCTCATGCATTGAACTTGGACTGGTGATCTATTTCACATATGGTAATCTACATGTTTCAATGCTATTTTCTCAAATCATCCCACCCTCTCCTTCTCCCATGGAGTCCAAAAGTCTGTTCTTTGTGTCTCTTTTGCTGTCTTGCATGTAGGGTCATCTTTCTAAATTCCATATATATGTGTTAATATACTGTATTGGTATTTTTCTTTCTGACTTACCTCACTCTGTATAATAGGCTCCAGTTTCATCCACCTTATTAGAACTGATTCAAATGTATTCTTTTTCAGTTCAGTTCAGTAGCTCAGTTGTGTCCGACTCTTTGTGACCCCATGTTTCACAGCACGCCAGGCCTCCCTGTCCATCAACAACTCCCGGAGTTCATCCAAACTCACGTCCATTGGTGATGCCATCCAGCCATCTCATCCTCTGTCGTCCCCTTCTCCTCCTGCCCTCAATCCTTCCCAGCATCAGAGTCTTTTCCAATGAGTCAACTCTTTGCCTGAGGTGGCCAAAAAGTACTGGAGTTTCAGCTTTAGCATCATTCCTTCCAAAGAATACCCAGGACTGATCTCCTTTAGAATGGACTGGTTGGATCGCCTTGCAGTCCAAGGGACTCTCAAGAGTCTTCTCCAGCACCACAGCTCAAAAGCATCAATTCTACGGCACTCAGCTTTTTTCACAATCCAACTCTCACATACATACATGACCACTGGAAAAACCATAGCCTTGACTAGATGGACCTTTGTTGGCAAAGTAATCTCTCTGCTTTTCAATATGCTATCTAGGTTGGTCATAAATTTCCTTCTAAGGAGTCTTTTAATTTCATTGTGTATATGTACCACAGCTTTCTTATCCATTCGTCTGCTGATTCATTGCTTTCATTGTACACAGTGCTGTGATGAACACTGGGATACACGTGTCTCATTCAATTCTGTTTTTTTGTTTTTTTGTTTTTTTTTTTTTGGTGTGTAAGCCCAGCAGTGGGATTCAGTGTGATTGCTGCGTCATACGGCAGTTCTATTTTCAGTTTATTAAGGAATCTCCACACTGCTGTCCATAGTGGTTGTGCAAATCTGCATTCCCACCAACAGTGTAAGAGGGTTCCCTTTTCTCCACACCCTGTCCAGCATTTATTGTTTATAGACATTTTGATAGCAGCTATTCTGACTGCTGTGAGATGGTACCTCATTTTGGTTTTGATTTGCTTTTTTCTAATAATGAATGATGTTGAGCATTTTTTCATGTGTTTTCCATCTGTATGTCTCCTTTTGAGAAATGCCTGTTTAGGTCTTTGGCCCATTTTTTTTTTTTTTAATTGGATCATTTATTTTTCTGGTATTTAGCTGCATGAGTTGTTTGTATATTTTTGAGATTAATTCTTTGTCAGTTGCTTCATTTGCTATTATTTTCTCCCACTATGAAGCCTGTCTTTTCATCTTGCTTATAGTTTCCTTCATTGTGCAAACGATTTTAAACTTAATTGGAGGCAGTTCTATTTTCAGTTTATTAAGGAATCTCCACACTGCTGTCCATAGTGGTTGTGCAAATCTGCATTCCCACCAACAGTGTAAGAGGGTTCCCTTTTCTCCACACCCTGTCCAGCATTTATTGTTTATAGACATTTTGATAGCAGCTATTCTGACTGCTGTGAGATGGTACCTCATTTTGGTTTTGATTTGCTTTTTTCTAATAATGAATGATGTTGAGCATTTTTTCATGTGTTTTCCATCTGTATGTCTCCTTTTGAGAAATGCCTGTTTAGGTCTTTGGCCCATTTTTTTTTTTTTTAATTGGATCATTTATTTTTCTGGTATTTAGCTGCATGAGTTGTTTGTATATTTTTGAGATTAATTCTTTGTCAGTTGCTTCATTTGCTATTATTTTCTCCCACTATGAAGCCTGTCTTTTCATCTTGCTTATAGTTTCCTTCATTGTGCAAACGATTTTAAACTTAATTGGGTCCCATTTGTTTCCTTTTGCTTTTATTTCCAATACTCTGGGAGTTGGGTCATAGAGGATCTTGCTATGATTTATGTCAGAGAGTGTTTTGCCTATGTTTTCCTCTAGGAGTTTTCTAGTTTCTGGTCTTACATTTAGATCTTTAATCCATTTTGAACTATTTGTGTCATCTTTTATTTCTTTCATCAGTGTTTTATAGTTTTCTATATGTAGGTCTTTCATTTCTTTAGGTAGATTTATTCCTAAGTATTTTATTATATTCATTGCAATGGTGAATGGGAGTTTCCTTAATTTGTTTTCTCATTGTTAGTATATAGGAATGCAAAGGATTTCTGTATATTAATTTTGTATCCTGCAAATGTACTATATTCATTGATTAGTTCTAGTAATTTTTTGGTGGAGTCCTTAGGGTTTTCTATGTAGAGGATCATGTCATCTGCAAACAGTGGGTTTTACTTCTTCTTTTCCAGTCTGGATTCCTTTTATTTCTTTTTCTTCTCTGATTGCTGTGGCTAAAACTTCTAAATCTGTTTTGAATAGTAGTGTGAAAGTGGACACCCTTGTCTTGTTCCTGACTTTAGGGGAAATTCTGGAGGCTACAAAGTCTAAGATCAGGGTTCTCAGAAAGGGCTTTCTTCTTGGTTTGTAGATGGTTGTTGTCTTGTATTTTCACATGGTGGAGTGAGGGAGAAGCAGCAAGTTCTCAGGTCTTTCCTCATAAGGGCACAAATCCCACCGTGAGGACTCTACCCTCACGACCTAATCACTTCTCAAAGCCATTATCTCTGAATACGATCTATTGAGGATTATAAATTTGGGGATAAGGCACACATATTTAGCCCATAATATTCCACTTATGGCCCTCTATGATACATCTTAAAGTGACCTGTTAAATTCACTTTAGATAGCCAAACTTACATGAATTTAAATCCTATCATAAGGACTGTGATAAGGAATAGAAAATACTTAGCATAATGTTAAATGTACACTCAGATAAAGAAATATAATGTAAAAATGATTGACTGAAGAGTTGTGATCAGTTTACCCAATTCCCAGCAGGATGTCCAAAACATAGGTCAGATGGTTTGGAGGTAGTGTGAGAAATTTGGGGGATAATTAGTGTGCAGTAATTCCACCACAGAGTTGGGGAACACCTTTAAAGGTCCAGATACAAAATCTAGAGGGCACATAGATGGTGGAGGGTATGTAGGTTATAACTAAGCTATAAATCAGAAAATGTAACTGGAGAATATGCTCCAAGGTTCTGTTAGCTTTGTTTGAATGTGAACTTAGAATTGATAATTACATGTGAAAGAAATGCTATGCAGTTTTAATTAGATGTACTGAATGGAAACCTCTGTATTCCCAAGTACTTTTCTTTAGGAAAATTAAGCAAATAGAATTCCACAAGGGTGATACCACTCTTCTTATTAAGGAAGTGATTAAAGTGGGAGCATTAACTTTCATTCATTCATGGAGAATGGCAGTACACATTTGAGGATGAAATAAAGTGCTTCTCCTCTCTACTTAAAACATAGCCAGTATAATAAAGACTGTACAAGAAGGGCAACTGGCCAGAAGTGATTGGTGTGCCATAATAGACTTGACTAATGGCTTCATTTTCATACTTATTCAGAATGCAGTATGACACTATTTGCATTTTTGTGAAGTGATTTTCAGTATATATTTATGGTTTTTCTACAGGGATATTTCAATTTACTGGCACATAGCATAATTTAGTAAACTTGATTACCATTAGGAATAAGTTGGTTCCCTGCGTTTGTGTTATCATGGTAATTGCCTCCTTGGAGAAAGGAATGTAGGAGAATTTAAGTAGTCCATATTGACAAGTAGTGGCTGACTGATAAACACAGCTGAACTATACAGCTTGTCCACTGTGTTAGGTTCTGAGGAATTATATTGCTTGGAGAAACCAGAGATATCCTTCGAATTATGAGAAGTAAATAACTGTCTTTTCTGACACTATCACTAAACAAGAGACCAAAAGACAAGGAGATTTTGGGGGGTTTTGTGAAAGCATATTTCCTACTTAAGGATTCTGTTAGTCCCAATTCGCAAAGACACCAGAAAGAAAATGTGTTTGTCTGGAGCCCTGAGCAAATCTGAGCACTAAAAGTCCCACTTGAACCTTCTGACCTGATTGCCAGCTGCTATAGTAGTATCTCTAGGATGTGTTCATTGGCACCTCTGGCAGAAACTGGATATTGTACTGAGCAAAATCACAGGGGATTTGAACTAAAAAACTGTAGAGCATCTCAAAAGATGCAGAGGATCTTTTCAGACCTTTGGAAAGATAATTTGCCCACTTGTTACTGAGGGCATTCATTGGTGGAAAGTTATCCTAAAAAACAGTGATAACAGATAAACTTGGGGCCATAAATGCCTTTCCTGTCTTGGGTGATGTCAAAGAGAAGAAGTTCATCAGAATTGACTAGTAAATGGAGATATTATGTTCAATAGTGTGTGAAGAAATTCAGATGTAGCCAACTATATGACAGCTTGCTTCACTGGCTCTAACGCCAATGACAGAGCTCAGTGTGGTCTCTCTACCTCTTCAGCTCCCTATTACCTGCTGCTTTTTCTGGCTGATGCCAAAAAATAGTTCACTTGGTTCACTGATTGGAGTTTCTAAATCTAGAATTGAATCACAATTGGAAAGTGGTCACAGTACATCCCACAGAAGGTAACGTTCCAGTGAAAAGTGAAGGAGCAAATTTGCAAAACAGACAGAACTGAAAGTTGTTTATTTAGGAATAAACAGAAGAAAGAGGAAGACTTGGACCTGAGTAAACAGTATTTGAATATTTTCATATTTTTATTCCACAGTCAATGGCATTTCCTTGTGGTTCTAGATAACCGAACACAAATCACAGCCCTATTCTCCTTATGGAATAAATAGCTTCTGTGAGACTTCAGAAGAGTCAGAATTAAGGTGGGTTGAATAGATGCTCACTAAAAATACAGGATAGGAATACTCAGGCGGATGCCTTAAGTTCTAAAAATAGTTCCTTGAAATAAGCTTGCATGGATGAGCAGGGCCATGACTAATTGGACTGAGGAAAGTACATCTCCTTCTTACCTAACTGAGCCGATAATGTGGAGAGGAACTCTACTCACTACCAATTGGAGAAAAATTTTACTTGAAGATGGACTTATATAAAAAGTTCTTGAGTTGGCATTGGACTGCTATTGGGGGGCAATACAAATACCAATGGGTATTGATTGGAAGTCATAATGTATTATTGTAGGCCTGGCTTATTCTGAGAAAGAAGCAGTTGTAGAGAACACAAGGAAAGCTTAGAACTGAGAAGTAATTGAACATTGTGGTCCACAAGAATATATTTCCTCTGGAAAAGGTTTACTCATTGTCACCAAGGTTTAAAAAATGGAGAGCTATAAAGTTACACAAACATATTACATATTATCTAAACATCAGAGCTGTATTCTTACTGGAAATTAGAATCAGTAATTAAAATATCACATGCTAGTAAAGTAATGCTCAAAATTATCCAAGCCAGGCTTCAGCAATACGTGAACTTCCAGATGTTCAAGCTGGTTTTAAAAAGGCAGAGGAACTAGAGACCAAATTGCCAACATCCGCTGGATCATCGAAAAAGCAAGAGAGTTCCAGTAAAACATCTGTTTCTGCTTTATTGACTATGCCAAAGCCTTTAACTGTGTGGATCACAACAAACTGTGGAAAATTCTTCAAGAGATGGGCATACCAGACCACCTGACCTGCCTCTTGAGAAACCTATATGCAGGTCAGGAAGCAACAGTTAGAACTGGACATGAAACAACAGAGTGGTTCCAAATAGGAAAAGGAGTACGTGAAGGCTGTATATTGTCACCCTGCTTATTTAACTTCTATGCAGAGTACATCATGAGAAACGCTGGGCTGGAAGAAGCACAAGCTGGAATCAAGATTGCCGGGAGAAATATCAATAACCTCAGATATGCAGATGACACCACCCTTATGGCAGAAATTGAAGAGGAACTAAAAAGCCTCTTGATGAAAGTGAAAGAGGAGAGTGAAAAAGTTGGCCTAAAGCTCAGCATTCAGAAAAAGAAAAAGATCATGGCATCCGGTCCCATCACTTCATGGGAAATAGATGAGGAAACGGTGGAAACAGTATCAGACTTTATTTTGGGGGGCTCCAAAATCATTGCAGATGGTGATTGCAGCCATGAAATTAAAAGCTGCTTACTCTTTGGCAGGAAAGTTACGACCAACCTAGATAGCATATTAAAAAGCAGAGATATTACTTTGCCAACAAACGTCCTTCTCACCAAGGCTATGGTTTTTCCAGTGGTCATGTATGGATGTTAGTGTTGGACTGTGAAGAAAGCTGAGCACCAAAGAATTGATAGTTTTGAACTATGGTGTTAGATAAGACTGTTGAGACTGTTTCCTTGGACTGCAAGGAAATGCAACGAGTCCATTCTAAAGATCAGTCCTGGGTGTTCTCTGGAAGAACTGATGCTAAAGCTGAAACTCCAATACTTTGGCCACCTCATGAGAAGAGTTGACTCATTGGAAAAGACCCTGATGCTGGGAGGGATTGGGGGCAGGAGGAGAAGGGGATGGCAGAGGATGAGATGGCTGGATGGCATCTAAAATATCTAACACTTAGAACGTTAGACAGAAATTTGGATGGGAGTTGGTGGTGGACAGGGAGGCCTGCCAGGCTGCGATTCATGGGGGTCGCAAAATGTTAGACAGAAATTTGGATGTTGCTAAGGCTAGGGAACAATTGAATCTCTTAAATACCATTTGAAGAGTTTTGAATTTGTACAACCACTTTGAAAACCTACTTCTGATTTTTAATTGTCTTTAAATATAGACATTCTTTTATCAGTTTTATTCCAGTAGCATTCTATATGTACATGTACAATCTGACTTATTCATGAAAGTTTATCATAACATTATTCATAACAGTTAAAAAAGGAAACAATAGAGATTTCTGCTGACAATAAAATAAATAATGTGAATATATGCTTGAATTTAATAAAACATTGAACAATCACTTAACTACAGCTCTATGGGAGAAAAATGGATAAGTCTCACAAATATTGGGTTGGCCAAAAAGTTTATTCATTTTTTTCCCCTAACATGTTATGACAAACCCAAATGTACTTTTTGACCATCCCAATATAATATTGAGTCAAGGAAGCCTGGAACAACATAACACATTATATAGCATACAGTTGTATGCTATAAATGCTCCTATTTCTCACCCAGTTTTATACAGCTGGTGAGTGGCAGATCCATGATTTGGACTTAATTATAAAATCTACATTGTATCTACTATGTAACGGTGTTTCCATGCTAAAAATATTTCTTCTGTCATTAAATTAGTCAAGTTCATGTTTCAGGATAGCTACATATCCACAACACAAGCGATCTAATCTTAGATTTTACAAACACTTACTTTGCCAACAAAGGTCCATCTAGTCAAGGCTATGGTTTTTCCAGTGGTCATGTATAGATGTGAGAGTTGGACTATAAAGAAAGCTGAGCACAGAAGAATTGATGCTTTTGAATTGTGGTGTTGGAGAAGCCTCTTGAGAGTCCCTTGGACTGCAAGGAGATCCAACCAGTCCATTCTAAAGGAGATCAGTCCTGGATGTTCTTATGAAGGACTGATGCTAAAGCTGAAACTCCAATAATTTGGCCACCTCATGTGAAGAGCTGACTCATTTGAAGACCCTGATGCTGGGAAGGATTGAGGGCAGGAGAAGAAAGGGACGGCAGAGGATGGGATGGTTGGATGGCATCACCAACTGGATGGATATGGGTTTAGGTGGACTCCGGGAGTTGGTGATGGACAGGGAGGCCTGATGTGCTGTGGTCCATGGGGTTGCAAAGAGTCAGACACGACTGAGCAACTGAACTGAACTGAACAGAAGGGTAACTATTCCATAGCTTCTCCACATAGCTAACCTGATCTTCTCACATTATAGCAGTCTTAGAAATAAGTTCCAGGCTGAGCTCCTGTAATTCTACATTTTTAAAAAGTCACAAAAATTCTGTTTTGACTGAACTTGCCCTTTAGCAGTGAATGATAATCCAATCATTTCTACTGTGTATTTCACCTGTCATTGGTCAACATATTTCTCTTAGCAAGTTTTGTTACCAAACAAAAATATGTTTCAGCTGTCTATTTCTGTTTAACAAATCATCCAAAATGTAATGGTATAAAGCAAAACTATATGACCTCATAGTTTTGTTGTCTGATGGGGTTCAGTTGAGATGTTTTTGCTGTGGGTCTCTCATGTGTTTTCAGATAAAAGTTTTATGTGATGAGCAATCTGAATATTTAATTAGATAATTTGATTCATAGGTCGCATTGTACCCCCTTTTAACACATTATATTCTTTATTAGAAAATCACAGGACAAACCCAGATTTATAAGGGTCCAAAAAGACTGTGAATATTGAGGAATATGCTTTACTTGGGTAGGTAAGCAGATTTGTGGACACTAGGAACCACAGAATTTTTCACAGAAATTTACTTATATTTAAACCCCACATTATTTTCTAATGGATATATATGCATATGGGCATACAATTTCTACAATTAAATTCTCAGCTTCCTTGATACTCAGCAGCTGACCACTTTTGGGTTCTTTTGTACAATCTCTACCCTATCCATTTTCTTCATGCTTCTAGTGTGATAGAGATTAATCAAAGGCTTAAGTAATCCAACTGTTATTATCCCAGTTCATTGCTGTAGTTTCTCTGTAACAACTAAAGAACAAATATATATGTTAATACTTTTAGATCAGCTTCCAGGGGAAAAATTTTAATTAGCTTTCTTAATTTACAAACTCTCACATATGAGCAACTTGAAAAATTCCATTTCATATAAAAATTTATATAGCAATTTGTTTTGTTATAAATAGTTCACAAGTCTTGTTTGAGTATAACATATTTAATCAATTAGCCTTGTGCACTGTAGTTTTAGCACAAAAGAACTTCTCACATTTTGTCATCATTTGAAAAAAGATCACTTATCTCATAGAGTGAAGTTTTTGTTATTTGGACATTTTCTTATTTTCAAGCATTGTCATGTCTGACCTTTAGCTTAGAGGTAACTTTTGGCCTTTTGGTGCTACTGTTTCACTAAATATCTTTAAAAGTAAAATAGAAGCACATTGCAGAAGCTTGTGTATTTAGAGAAATGAAATGGCAACCCACTCCAGTGTTCTTGCCTGGAGAATCCCAGGGATGGGAGAGCCTGGTGGACTGCCGTCTATGGGGTCGCACAGAGTCGGACATAACTGAAATGACTTAGCTTAGCAATACAAATGCAATGTAAAAAAAAAATACAGAAGAGAGAAAACTAGATGACTATACTTTCTAAAAGATTTTTGGATAGCTGAGGAGAGTAGAAGCTGTGTTAAATGAATTGCAGGGCTTAAAAGCTTTTGATATATATTTATACATCGAAACCTTGATAAGGAAAGCAAGCTCAGAGGAGAATTTACTTGTGAATAATTCCTACTGCATATCAGTAGTAACTCTTGCTTCACAAATGTAGACTCTCCTCAAAAGTCTAGATATATTTCACAAATCTGTTTTCATAAAAGAGAGGGATATAGTGACTAACACTTATCAAGGGACAGATGTCATCACCAAAGTTAGACATAAGACCAGACAGATAAAATGGGCCTTAATATATAGACTTTTTAAGCCACTAAAAACTTTGTGAATCAATTATTGAGCAAATTGACCTCTGAATAAGCAAACAAAAGATACCATGTGAGAAGGAAAATGTATGGCTTATGAAAGTTTTTGTCTAAAAATACTATTAAATTTAAAAGAAAACACACACACGAGTTGTAGCTTCATTTATATCCATGATCTTCAAATCATCTTGTCTTCACATTTTTGTGTAACAAATTGCCCCAAATTTGGTATCTTAAACAACAAATATCCATTATCTCACACTTTCTGCGTGTCAAAAATTTGAGTGGTTTTATCTTAGGATCTCTCACGAATTTGCAGTCAAGATGTTGGGGAGGGCTGCATCATCTGAAGACTTGATTGGGGCTGGAGGACCCACCCTGAAGCTTACTTGCTTGGTTGCTGGAAGAGGTCTTGATTCCTTCACAAGGCAGCATGGCACCTGCTTTCTCCCGAGGGAGGGAAAGAGGCAGACAGAGAGAGGTGGGAGGGAGAAAAACAAAGAATGCACTAAAGGGGAGCTGCAGTGTCTTTTTATAACCTAATTCAGCAGTAATATACCATCCCTTTGCCATTTTATATCCATGCCACCACAGACCAACCATGATACAGTGTGGAAAAACGTTATGAATGAGAGAAAGAGAGTGGGTCATTGGAAGCCATCTTACGGTTAGCTACCATAATACCAAATTAAATATTTAAAACAAAGTATGTCTTTTTCAGTCTTTCTAAAATCCCTATTTTATTAAATTTTTATTTAAATATGATAAATGATTTAAAGATATGCGATAATAAATGGAATCTATTAACAATGTATGAAGTGAAGTGAAATGAAGTTGCTCAGTCGTGTCCGACTCTTTGTGACCCCATGGACTGTAGCCTACCAGGCTCCTCCCTCCATGGGATTCTCCAGGCAAGAGTACTGGAGTGGGTTGCCATTTCCTTCTCCAGGGGAAACAATGTATAGGTATGTATAATAATGCATGTGTGTTTCTGCTATTTATTTTCAATGTATGTATTCCTCTTTCTCTTTCATTTAGAAATGGAACAGGAAAATTCTTGTCATATGTACTTTTACATTCTAATAGGAAAACAAACTCTTACTTGGTCAATACCTACTGAAAAATCTTTCCTTAAAATCAGGCAAACTCTTTAAAAATGATATTATTTTCTGGATAGATTAAAGTGATAAATAGTAATTTGAGTTTTTCTCTGGCATGCATGTAATATCTTAATATAATGTCATTGCAAATATATATTTTAATGTACAGGCATATTTGAAGTGATACTCTCATATTAAACCAGTGATTATTGATAGGACATTTGTCTTAGACAATCACACACATTTAATTTTCAGGCTCTATTCTACAATTGCTACTTAATTCAGTTCAGTTCAGTCGCTCAGTCGTGTCCGACTCTTTGAGACCCCATGAATCGCAGCACGCCAGGCCTCCCTGTTCATCACCAGCTCTCGGAGTTCACCTTGACTCACATCCATCGAGTCAGTGATGCCATGCAGCCATCTCATCCTCGGTCGTCCCCTTCTCCTCCTGCCCCCAATCCCTCCCAGCATCACAGTCTTTTCCAGTGAGTCAACTCTTCTCATGAGGTGGCCAAAGTACTGGAGTTTCAGCTTTAGCATCATTCCTTCCAAAGAAATCCCAGGGCTGATCTCCTTCAGAATGGACTGGTTGGATTTCCTTGCAGTCCAAGGGACTCTCAAGAGTCTTCTCCAACACCACAGTTCAAAAGCATCAATTCTTCGGCGCTCAGCCTTCTTCACAGTCCAACTCTCACATCCATACATGACCACAATTCCTCTTAATTTAAGCATTTCATAGAGATAAATACAGTATTTTCTCTGAGGGAATATTCTGTGAAATTTTGTTAAATTGTAGGGTATGACAAATTAATTTTAAGCTAATATATGTCTGAGTTGATTAGCTTATACATTATATATTACATTTTAAACATTTTTATTAGCCATAAAATGCCAATAGCTCACAGATTTTCTTAACTTTGAAATAATTTACACATGTGACATTAAAAAATTATATTGAAGAGTTTTTTTTTTTTTCCATGAAACTAGCTTGTGGACATTTTTTGTTGTTGTTGGTTATCATATAGGAATAATTTAAATCTTAAATTCTAACCAGAAGTTTTGACTTAAATCATAGCTATTAGATATTATTTAGCTTTCATCACACACATTGTCATCTTACTCTTCCTTAGATTTGGTAACTGGTTTAAATTTTAACTGGGATTAGTAGTGCTATGTACTAACAGGATATTTGCTAAAATCAGCTCTTTTGGCTCAGTTTGTATGAACTGCTTTTTCCTCCTCTCATATTGAGAACCAGGTTATATAAGGATGGCATAAGTGCTATTGAATCATGATTTTACTATTTTTATATAAATGCAATGTGAGCTAGCACTTACTTATTTGCATGCTCATCCATTTAAGGAATAAAAATTAATTGTAAAACTGCATTAAATAAAACCCTTGGTAATTTTTGGCATTAATTTTCATTTTCTCCAAAATATTTAAGAAAGATTGAGATATTTAACATAACAAAATCAATCACTTTGAATGTTGCCAGATGGCACCAAAAAAGTTTATTTAGATAATTATAAAATTTTAGTAAACTTTTATAAATACTTATCTAAATATCCTTAAAGAGAATTTTATTCATGTGAAAACCTTTAAATTGAACTTTATTGTCAGCCACTTGA
>SJYT01000839.1:282734-359721 GCA_006410635.1 Cephalophus harveyi | reverse complement strand
TTTATCTTCTTTTATCAATTCAAGAAATTTCTTAATTTTTAATTCAGAAATTATTTTCTTTATTTATTTTATTTTATTATATTAAATATTTTATTTATTTCTTTATTTTATTTATTCAGGTATTATTTTCTTTTAAAGAAATAAGAATAGACTAATTAAGTGACTTACTCAAGGGAAAAAATGGTAGAGACAGACAGAAAAAAAAAGTTTTCCTAAATTCTAGCACATTTTTCAAAACATCAAGAACATCTATTATAGAAATGTCTCCAATGGGGACAAATAAACGAACTTTCCAGTTTAAAATTACTCCTACTCACACTGTTCCATGAAAGCCATGCTCCCGAAAGTCAAACAAACATATCTTAGTCTTCACTGAGTATCACCTTGAACAGCACAGAGCTGCCTTCCACCTTGAGACTTTGTATTGCACTCCTCCTGACCTCTGTATTGCAGCTCTGGGTTTCTAGAGTTATTTTTGTATCTAACAATAGATTTCACTTTGGAATGTGGCTCCTCTGATACCACTTTAGCAGTTGATTATAACAAACAGAAAAATATGAATAAAGGGAGTTTCTAAATTTATGTCTAAATTTGTCCTTTTATGAACGTTCTGTTCATGAGGCAATACACTAAAGGATTTTCTGTTAGTGCTAATGATTTTCAGAATTTACTAATTTATTTAAGTTTAGGACAAAAACTGCAGTACAAAATTTGAAAGAGCTCATAGGGAGCAAGGTTGAAGTGGAGTTCCTAACTCCAGTTAGGAACCACCTTTCAGAAATCCAGGATTCCTTAAACTGACATGGAAGGGTACAGAATTTATATTCATAGAATTGTTGAGTTTTCACTTTTCACAATGAGTACTTAACTAGTCTATGAGATAAAAATATTTCAAGAAAATTAAAAATATATATTTTTACATTTCAATGAATAATTTTAAAATCAATGTAAAAATTAATGAAGTACAACAGTTGTCTGAGAAAATATGATTTGGTGAAGACTGGGTAAGTGAAAAAATCTGGTTCTGTTTCAATAATTTGAGCTGAAAGAGTGTACTAGACTTTGAATATTATATGAAACATTTACATGTCACGTGAATCATTTTCAGTTCTGGTGTATAAAGCAGGGAAGCTAATATGATATTGTAGGGGAGAATCTACATAATCAGTGATCAAAGAGCCTGAAGGACTACTATTATATGTCTTAGATTTCATTTTACCTCTCATTTATGAGTACCAATGAGGTGTGAAAATTGTTCTTTGGTTGTCTTAAGTATCAGTAAACTGCATCACACCATACTTCTTTACAACTTAATGAAAGTAGGGGAGATTCACTTTACAATTAATTTCTGTGTGTAAATGAAAAAGGTATTATCCAAATGGTGCTGTATTTCCTGTTCAAGTGAAGTTTTCCAGTGAATGATTCATTAGCTCTTTCAAGTCTATTTAACAATACTTCTTTTCTGTAACAACTTTTTTTCATTGAAGAGTTTTCCAAGGCACTCCTTTTTGCACAATTTATTGATATTCTCAAAGAAGATTAAGGTACTGAATGAAATATATTTTCACTGGAGTGCTTGGTAGCTAGTGATAATATATCTAAGATATAGCTTAGGGGCAGTGTTACATTGTCAGCTAGTAGAGGGCTAAATAAATGAATTTTTAAATACATGCACCTTACTAAAAATAATTTTTAATGTGATTATTAAAAATGTAAAGTTCTTTCTCATGTGTAACTGCCTAGAATTTAGAGAATTTTGGACTCTTTAGTCTAAAAAGGGATTGCTGCTGCTGCTAGGTCACTCCAGTCGTGTCCAACTCTGTGCGACCCCATAGACGGCAGCCCACCAGGCTCCCCCATCCCTGGGATTCTCCAGGCAAGAACACAGGAGTGGGTTGCCATTTCCTTCTCCAATGCATGCAAGTGAAAAGTCAAAGTGAAATCGCTCAGTCGTGTCCGACTCTTTGTGATCCCATGGACTGCAGCCCACCAAGCTCCCCTGTCCCTGGGATTCTCCATGCAAGAGTACTGGAGTGCATTGCCATTAAAGGGATTAATGTAATCTATTTGGGGTTAATTATTGTTTTGCCTTAAGGAGGTAAGGATTTCAATCTTCTTGAAACTGGTCAACATTATGGGGTACATTTGTGTCCATACCCCACTCCCAACCATTCCATCAATTTCATATGTTGAAGTTTAGCCCCCTGGTGTGACTGTGTTTGAAGATGGAGCTGTGGAAGGTGGTTACTTTTAATGCCCCATCATGGCATTAGTTTCTGTACAAGAAGAGAAAATCGATAGAGATGACCCTCTTGGCCATGTGAGGAAACAGCTGGAAGGCAGCTAACTATAAGCCAGGAAATGGGCTCTTAGCTTAGTTAAATTTCCCAGCCTCTGTAACTGTGAGGAAGAAAGGTTTGTTCTTTAAGACACCCAGTCTCTGGTACTTTTTTTATGGCAACCCACACTGACTGAGAGTCAGCTTCTTTTTACTTCCAGAGTTAGATTGTTCCCTGTCTTTCTGCTGTGTTGGCAAATGTATTTAATAGACCTCGTGACTCTGAGTAATAGCCAATCTGTACCATAATTTATCTAAAAGAAACTCGAAGATGTCAGTTCAGGAGCAGTACCAAACAGTATTAATGGCTTCTTTCCAAGACAATGTGTCTGTTTATTCATTCACACAAGAAACTTTTTGAGATTATATTTAAACTAGGTATTGCTTTCTCTGTGATTGTGATGCCCCCAAAAGGTTCAGTTCAGTTCAGGTGCTCAGTTGTGTCCAACTCTTTGCGACCCCATGGACTGTAACACGGCAGGCCTCCCTGCCCATCACCAACTCGCGGAGTTTACTCAAACTCATGTCCACCGAGTTGGTGATGCCATCCAACCATCTCATCCTCTGTCGTTCCCTACTCCTCCTGCCCTCAATCTTTCCCAGCATCAGGGTATTTTCAAATGAGTCAGCTCTTCGCATCAGGTAGCCAAAGTACTAGAGTTTCAGCTTCAGCATCAGTCCTTCCAATGACTATCCAGGACTGATTTCCATTAGGATTGACTGGTTGGATCTCCTTGCAGTCCATGGGACTCTCAAGAGTCTTCTCCAACACCACAGTTCAAAAGCATCAATTCTTCGGTGCTCAGCTTTCTTTATAGTCCAATCTCACATCCATACGTGACTACTGGAAAAATTAAATCCTACCTATAAAGGGACAAAAGGTTTATATTTAACAGCACTATTGTTAATAGTTTCATTCCTGTTCTTGTTTCATTCTCTTCTATTTTTCAGTGTGGCTAAAATTTTATGTTGCATGTTATCTTCTACAATGTTAAAGTAAGCATATAGCTTAGGACACAGCTTTGCCAGTCTGAAAGAGAGCACTTTTATAGTCATCTGAATTTAAAAGTATAATCAGAAACGTTTGTGAGACTTTACAGCAATAATTAATTTTAACTGATGTTCTGGAATGACTGCCTTTTTCATCCCATAGCTTCAAGTCTTCTTGTGATTAGGACTAAATTAGAACTACCTGGTATAAGAGAATATTTTCCTTGTCAGAAAAGTGACCTCTTTTTGTCAAGTATCAAAAAAGTGAATCTTCCATAAGAATTAATTCATTTTTTAAATATATATATTTTCAAGGTCCTTATAACTTTAAATTCTGTAAAATACTTAGTTGTTCTTGCTTAAAACATGTGAGATCACATTTTTAAAAATCTTGCAAACCATAATGACAAATACCTATCTAATATATGTATATATTTGAATTATCATAATCAATCCCTTATGATTATACAGTGGAAGTGAGGAATAGATTTAAGGGACTAGATCTGATAGATAGAGTGCCTGCCTGATGAACTATGGAATGAGGTTCGTGACATTGTACGGGAGACAGGGATCAAGACCATCCCCATGGAAAAGAAATGCAAAAAAGCAAAATGGCTGTCTGGGGAGGCCTTACAAATAGCTGTGAAAAGAAGAGAGGCGAAAAGCAAAGGAGAAAAGGAAAGATATAAGCACCTGAATGCAGAGTTCCAAAGAATAGCAAGAAGAGATAAGAAAGCCTTCTTCAGTGATCAATGCAAAGAAATAGAGGAAAATTGCTGCGATTCATGGGGTCGCAAAGAGTCAGACACGACTGAGCGACTGAACTGAACTGAACTGAATAATAATTCATCATTATTTGATGAACTTGCTGGACAAATTAAGGGTCTTTATAAACCAAACTCAGTGAATAAGAGAGTTTCCAGGTTGGAGAGGACTATTGGTAAGCACAAGAGTGAAATGGTAATAAAAAGTTATTTTTCTCAGTTGCTCTGTGGATATATTTTGTTGTTGTTGTTAATATAGAATAAGAAATGTTCCATTTTAAAATACTAAATGATTTTCAGAGATCTTCAGAAATAAATATAAGCTCTCATCTTTGTCAAAATACATATTTATAGTGAACATATTTACCCCTCTTTTAGTGAGAATTATACAGGTGGCATGGAGAAGGCAATAGCAACCCACTCCAGTACTCTTGCCTGGAAAATCCCATTGATGGAGGAGCCTGGTAGGCTGCAGTCCATGTGGTTGCTAGGAGTCAGACACGACTTCACTTTCACTTTTACTTTTCACTTTTATGCACTGGAGAAGGAAATGGCAACCGACTCCAGTGTTCTTGCCTGGAGAATCACCAGGGACAGGGGAGCCTGGTGGGCTGCCATCTATGAGGTCGCACAGACTCGGACACGACTGAAGTGACTTAGCAGCAGTAGCATACAGGTGGCGTAGTGGTAAAGAATCCTCCTGATGCTTTTGAACTGTGGTGTTGGAGAAGACTCTTGAGAGTCCCTTGGACTGCAAGGAGATCCAACCAGTCCATTCTGAAGGAGATCAACCCTGGGATTTCTTTGGAAGGAATGATGCTAAGGCTGAAACTCCAGTACTTTGGCCACGTCATGTGAAGAGTTAAATCATTGGAAAAGACTCTGATGCTGGGAGGAATTGAGGGCAGGAGGAGAAGGGGACGGCAGAGGGTGAGATGGCTGGATGGCATCACTGACTCGATGGATGTGAGTTTGGGAGAACTCTGGAAGTTGGTGATGGACAGGGAGGCTTGGCGTACTGCTGTTCATAGGGTTGCAAAGAGTCGGGCATGACTGAGCAACTGAACTGAACAGAACAAACTCTTCGTATGAGGTGGCCAAAGTATTGGAGTTTCAGCTTTAACATCATCCCTTCCAAAGAACACCCAGGACTGGTCTCCTTTAGGATGGACTGGTTGGATCTCCTGGCAGTCCAAGGGACTCTCAAGAGTCTTCTCCAACACCACACTTCAAAAGCATCAATTCTTCGGTGCTCAGCCTTCTTCACAGTCCAACTCTCATATCCATACATGACCACTGGAAAAACCATAGCCTTGACTAGATAGATCTTTGTTGGCAAAGTAATGTCTCTGCTTTTGAATATGCTGTCTAGGTTGGACATAACTTTCCTTCCAAGGAGTAAGCGTCCTTTAATTTCATGGCTACAATCACCATCTGCAGTGATTTTGGAGCCCCCAAAATAAAGTCTGACACTGTTTCTGCTGTTTCCCCATCTATTTCCCGTGAAGTGATGGGACTGGATGCCATGATCTTCGTTTTCTGAATGTTGAGCTTTAAGCCAACTTTTTCACTCTCCTCTTACACTTTCATCAAGAGGCTTTTCAGTTCCTCTTCACTTTCTGCCATAAGGGTGGTGTCATCTGCATATCTGAGGTTATTGATATTTCTCCTGGAAATCCTGATTCCAGCTTATACTTCTTCCAGCCCAGGATTTCTCATGATGCACTCTGCATAGAAGTTAAATAAGCAGGATGACAATATACAGCCTTGACGTACTCATTTTTCTATTGGAAGCCAGTCTGTTGTTCCATGTCCAGTTCTAACTGTTGCTTCCTGACCTGGTAATTAGTACCTCTTAATTACCTTCATCTGTTTTGCCTGTCTTCACACCCTTTCTCCCCTCTGGCAACCACTAGTTTGTTCTCTCTACCTGAGTCTGTTTCTGTTTTGTCAATATTTATTCATTTGTTTTGTTTTTCAGATTTCACATATAAATAAAACTTACACAATAATTATCTTTGTCTGTCTTACTTAACCGAGGATAATACCCTCCATGTATATCCACACCTGCCAATGGCAAGATTTCATTTTTTTTTAGAGCTGAACAATAGTCCACTGTGTGTGTGTGTGTGTGTGTGTGTGTATAACTGTATCTTTTTTATCTATTCATCTATAGTAGGTTCCTTAGCTATTGAAAATATGCCGCAGTCAACATTAAGGTACATATATCTTTTTGAAGTAGTGTTTTTGTTTTCTTTGGACAAACACCCAGGAGTGGAATTGCTCAATCATATGGTAGTTCTATGGGAGGCATGAGAGACTGTTGCTCACAAGGGCTCTTGGAGAAGTCACATCAGGAACTTATATTTGCTTGTGACTCTGTGGACTGTTGTCCAGGGCAGACAGTCACAGCACAGTCATGTCAAGGACCTGCGGGCTGCTTGGCCACATAAAAGAGATGCCGACACAACTGATATCATGGAGTAGTTTAGCTAGTTGGCACACACACCCAGATCAGTATCAGTTACACTGGCAAAATTTGAAGTACATATGTCCAATGTCATTGGTTTATCATTCAAATTCTATTAGAGCTATTGAGACTTTAATATACATTGTGCTTGGAGTGGAGACTTTGGAATATTCGAATTCAGTCATTTTTCACTTCTTTTACTTTCTTAGTCATTAACCTCAGTCAGTTCTTGATTACTGACAGTTGGCTTTCACTTATGCCTGGATCTTGCACACAAATATCACTAACACACAATTCAAATTTCTGCCAAAATTACCACTGCTCTTCAGAGTCTTACAAATAATAAATATTTTGATTTATTTTATTTAATTTGCCCACTAACTGGTTAATATCTGAAAATATGTAAGTTTTTTTCTTGTGTAATATATCTGTGCCTTCTCTTATAGAATCTATAGTGCATACCTCTTCATTATAGACTTTTAAGTTTTCAATTTGTTTTTTGTCAGAATTTTCCAAAAGATTATAGCTACCCAGTCTTAACCTGTTTCCAGAGATATAGCAGTAATCCAGTTGGAAAAGACTTCAAGCAGGGAGTGATAATACTAGAAATAAATGGGGGACCGATTTCCAGGCCTTGGGGCAGCCTATTAGCATCAATCAGTCACTACTGATTTATATTCCTGTATTTGAATTTTTTCAGTACAAGCTATAAGGTAGATCATACTTTAGGCCTCCTCTATTTATATTTGTGATTTTGAAAAGATCCAGGGCTGCCATCACAGTTCAGCGGGCAGTGAGGGATTAAAAAATGGTTAGTTTTTTAAGGATGGTGAATACTGGCACTTGTGTTACCCTCTCCTCCTCTACCTCATTGCCAAAATAGCATCACATCACTTCCCCGATGAACACAGGCATAACGTTAGAGTTGTTCTCCACAGTTACACTTCCACCAGCATAGCTGCACAACTTGAAACCCGTCTTCCACGTCTTTTTCTGGCTAAAAGTTAGTTGATTATCTTGACTGCATGGCAACTAGCCTCTTGGATTCAGCTTTCATTATCAATAGAGTCTATCCCAGGTGAGATCCTTGTGCCATGGCCTGAGCAAACAATATTAACTGAGAAAGAGGAATTGTGTACTATTATTAAATATTGTCCAACTATTATAGCTCCTTTATTAGACTTCCCTGGTGGCTCAGATGGTAAAGCATCTGCCTGCAGTGAGGGAGACCTGGGTTTGATCCCTGGATCAGGAAGATCCACTGGAGAAGGAAATGGCAACCCACTCCAGTACTCTTGCCTGGAAGATCCCATGGGCAGAGGAGCCTGGTAGGTTACAGCCCATGGGGTTGCAAAGAGTCGGACATGACTGAGCGACTTCACTTATAGCCCCTTTATGACTTGTGGGAAGTGTTTCCATATCCAGCGTATTGTAATGGAGGACAATTTTAAAACTGGAATTAAAATAGGCCTCAGGCATTTTCTAGGCCAACCTCTTTATAGTTTACGTGGGACAGCCTTAGAGAAGTTCAGTGACTTGCCCAAAAGTGCGCAGCTACCTAGTGGCGGGGCAGCATCACTCCTGCCTCACCATTGGTGCATCACCAGTATGGCAACCCTGGTGGTACCTAAGAGCAGTAAGAAAGCATCGTCTACATATACTGATTGTGGATAATGCTTGAGTTGAAAACTGCACTTACAGATTTTAACACACATTGAAACTGAAAACTTGTATTAAATACATTTTAGAGCAAATTGAATGCCATTGAAAATATGGGCTCTTTTCAGACCTTCAAAAGCGTGAGACTTGAGTACAATGAATGTTGAATTTAACATCAGTTTCTCAGAATGAAATGCAGGTTTTTCTTTCTTAATAAGCTACACATCTGAAGTGGTTCAGCTTTAAAGATGAGCACTCATTAGCTTAATTCCTAATTATTTTAAGGAGTTCTCTGCCACTCAGTTTTCTTTGCACACAATTCCTAATCTGTAGCAGTCATCCTCACGGTTTTGTTCATTTGACAAAACCTAGGATATTTCTTAGAATTCAGTAAGTGTTTGTGAAGCTCCATAATGACTTAAAAACCATGTGTCAGTATGTAATTAACACTAGTCAGATATGTCTTAGTCTGAAGAACTTCAATTTAAGAAGATAGCAAAGTGTGAGGCGTGAGGAGGAAAAGGGCATTTTCCTCATCATAGCATGTACTTTCCTACATTAAAATATAACCCCACATTGCAATGAAGTGTCTCATCTAAAAGTGTTGACATACTTAGTGGAAAAACAAATTGTAAATATCATAAAATTGGTAAAATACACAAGACATTAGAAAAATCAACAACAAACATAAAAGGTATAATACCAGTTCATTTTTTTTCTCTTTTGTAACTTTATGCAAAATGCAAATTTTTGATCAGGATAGAAACCTAATATAGTATTGAATTCTAAAAGTCCAGCCTCAAAAATATACCCCAAATCTGTTTACTTTTGTCCATCTTCATCACTCTCTCTTACCTGTCCTATTGCAAGAACCTTTAAGTGACCTTTCTCTTTCCAAGATTATGTCCCACTCCTCTCAATCCACTCCTCTTGGCATTCAGACTCATTTTTGTCCTTCTTTCAACTAAAAACAAACAAGCAACCCGCCTCTTCAACCTCCCTCCTAAAAAAAAAAAAAAAAAAAAAAAACTCAAAAGCAAAAATCCTGAAACCAAGACACCCAAGGAGCTGGGAGGTGGTAGACATGTGTCTTGTCTTGATTACATGGGACCGTGGGTGTTTGCATATGTCTAAACTCAGAGCATATACAGTAAATACATACAGTTCTTTGTGAAAAGCCAACCATTCAAAGAAAGTAAAAGATAAAACTACCCCTGCATCCTGATCACCCTGAGAAAATCCAAAATCCACTATGGCCTTCTCACAGGGCCTATGTGAAGAAGCCCCCATTTTCCTCTGTAATTTCTTCTAGGGTCCATTTCCCCTTTGTCATCATGCTCCAGCCACACTGGCTTTCTCTTTTTTATTCCCTTCCTTGAAAATGCCAAGTCTTTTCTCATCCTATGAACTTTGTGTTGATATTCATCAAGATGTCTTGGGAACAGCCTTATTCTCATCATTGAGATCTTAGATCCTATGTTACCTCCTCAGAGAGGCTTCCCTGATCACAGTACCTTGCTTTTTATATAAAATATCATCTTAAGTGGAAATCATGTTGTATAATTAATTACTTGCCAGTTGTTAGGTGCCACAGTTAAGGTCCATAAAGCTAGGATTTTTTATGCCATATTTATTACTGGATTCAAACAATCTGTATCAGTGTTTAGAACATATTAGACATGGCAGACACTTCTTAATGGATGTCTACTATCTCTGAACCCTTGGGTTTTTTTCATCTACCCTATAAAGTAAATTCATATGGAATAGTGAAGTGATCAGTTTTAGAAATGGTATTTAAAATAGTTGTTTTAACATCCCATGTGGCCTTAATAAATTTTCAGAATTGTTTATTACAGAATTAAAGTAAGGCTCAAAATTCTCCAAGACTTCAGCAATACGTGAACTGTGAACTTCCTGATGTTCAAGCTGGTTTTAGGAAAGGCAGAGGAACCAGAGATCAAATTGCCAACAACTTCTGGATCATGGAAAAAGCAAGAGAATTCCAGAAAAACACCTATTTCTGCTTTATTGACTATGCCAAAGCCTTTGACTGTGTGGATCACAATAAACTGTGAAAAACTCTGAAAGAGATGGGAATACCAGACCACCTGACCTGCCTCTTGAGAAACCTATATGCAGGATAAAAGACCCTTACTCCTTGGAAGGAAAGTTATGACCAACCTAGATAGCATATTCAAAAGCAGAGACATTACTTTGCCAACAAAGATCTGTCTAATCAAGGCTATGGTTTTTCCAGTGGTCATGTATGGATGTGAGAGTTGGACTGTGAAGAAGGCTGAGTGCCGAAGAATTGATGCTTTTGAACTGTGGTGTTGGAGAAGACTGTTGAGAATCCCTTGGACTGAGAGGAAATCCAACCAATCCATCCGAAAGGAGATCAGCCCTGGGTGTTCTTTGGAAGGACTGATGCTAAAGCTGAAACTCCACTACTTTGGACACCTCATGAGAAGAGTTGACTCATTGGAAAAGACTCTGATGCTGGGTGGGATTGGGGGCAGGAGGAAAAGGGGGCGACAGAGGATGAGATGGCTGGATGGCATCACCGACTCAATGGATATGAGTTTGAGTGAATTCTGAGAGTTGGTGATGTGCAGGGAGGCCTGGCGTGCTGCAATTCATGGGGTCGCAAAGAGTCAGACAAGACTGAACGACTGAACCAAACTGATAAACACTGATATATCATATCAAAAAAGTCACTCCAGGTTCCAATTTTATTTTCATCATAAACACATAGCACAGCCAGATTATATTTTGGAACTTACATTTATGAATCTGTATCGGCTGTCTAGGTCAAAGAGGAAAAACAAATGAAACAAGACAACTTTTGAAATTTCTCTCCCTTATAATTCTGACAGTATTTTTTCTCATGATAATTTCAGTTGCATATATTTTGTTTGTCAGAGATATTCTCTGCATACTTAGGAGTCAGTTAGACCCAAGGACTTCATGAAATGGAGAGCTACACAATTAGATAATTGGAAATCACTTTTAATTTTATTTGCACAATACCAAAATAATACTCTTCAAAGGAAAATTATCCCAACTTTCAAACAATGACTCTTTTATATTTTGTACTCTAAATACTAAATTGTTAATATGAGGTCCTCTCCTATACATAAAACATTGCATAATCAGTTTTCCAGTATCTATCTGCTTCTCCCAAGCACTGACAAAGAGAGTATTCCTTCAGATGCTAAAGTTTTGTAATTTTCTTGAAGCTTTCTAAAATTATTAAAATCCTAAATGAATTAATTCCATTAAATATTATTTTTTAAAGTAATATTTTTATTGTTTAGGATAAAAATGTATTTGTTGTTGTTTAGTCATTCAATCATGTCTGACTCTTTGCAACCCCATGGACTGTAGCATGCCAGGCTTCCTTGTCCTTCACCATCTCCTAGAGCTTGCTCAAACTCATGTTCATTGAGTTGGTGATGTCATCCAACCATCTCATCCTCTGTTGCCCCCTGCTCCTCCAGCCTTCAATCTTTCCCAGCATCAGGGTCTTTTCCAGTGAGTCAGCTCTTCCCATCAGGTGGCCAAAGCATTGGAGCTTCAGCTTCAGCTTCAGTCCTTCCAATGAATATTCAAGACTGATTTCCTTTAGGATGGCCTTGTTGAATCTCCTTATATTCCAAGGGACTCTCAGGACTCTTCTCCAGCACAATTCAAAAGCATCAGTTCTTCAACACCCAGCCTTCTGTATGGTCCAACTCTCACATCCATACATGACTACTGGAAAAACCATAGCTTTGACTATGTGGAACTTTGTTGGCAAAGTAATGTCTCTGTTTTTTTCGTCCAAACTTGCATGATATTTAGCAAGTGACATAAACAAAATGACAATTAAAATTTTGTAAAATTTTGAAAACCTCATCATTTTAAGGTTGAAAACAATTTCAAGAATGTCTTTAATAGGGAGAAATGTGTATATCATTATAGATTATTACTTGCCTGGATATTTTATAAGTGAGGACTTTAAGAAGGTTTTTTATTTGCTTTATTATTTGATTGATTATTCTAGTCTTAAATTGTTTAATATTTTGATTTTCCAGTTCATATTTCTGGCAGAAGTCAGTTAATGGCAAAGATGTTTTGGGGTGCCTGTTAAGTGCAAGGAACTGTGTTGGGGGGGAAATTATTATGATACAATCACTTTTCTCATGATAAATCAGAGGTTTATGTTTAAACGTGAAACCTGAGAGGCATGTCACAAGTGAAAATTTTAAATGGTAGTACAAGGTTTTGAAAATTACAGAATGTTGTAAAAAATGCATAATGATGGGTCCTAGTCATGAAGACCTGTTAAGATGACCAGGCAGGCCTTTCTGAGAGGTTGAAATTAAAGGTGATGCCTGAATTGTGTGGGAACATCTTTTTTTTGTTTCTGGCTCAGTGATTGCTCTTAGATTATCTCTGCTGAAAGGTTGTATGTCCTATGCTGCTGCTGCTGCTGCTAAGTTGCTTCACTCATGTCTGACTCTGTGCGACCCCATATATGGCAGCCCACCAGGTTCCTCCATCCCTGGGATTCTCCAGGCAAGTATATTGGAGTGGGTTGCCATTTCCTTCTCCAGTATGTCCTATGGCCCCTGGCTAACTCCACTATTGCATCTGTCCTACAAAAGCAAGGGGCCAGGACAGGGTCCTTTCCACTGTGCTACAAGAGGGACACATATGGGGAAGTATTCCTGTGTCCAGCACCTGGAGAGACCCACTGGCTATGGGGGGACCCAATGCCAACTACAGCAGCTGGCCTTGCTCTGTCTTGCTAGTTTTAAGATAATTTTACAGAATAAAGTATTTATATGCCTATTAATATCTATTTATATTTAGTTTATTGGCTGTGCTGGGTCTTCGTTGCTGCAAGCAATCTTTCTCTAATAGCAGCATGTGGGGATTACTCTGTTACAGTGCATTGGCTTCTGATTTGGTGGCTTCTTTTGTAGTAGAACACAGACTCTAGATGCATGGGCCTCAGTGGTTGCAGTCCATGAGCCCAGTAGTTGTGGCTCACGGGCTCTAAAGCACAGGCTCAGTACTTGTGGTACACAGGCTTAGTTGCTCTGCAGAATGTGGAGTCCTCCCAGACCAGGAATCGACCTGGTGACCCCTGCATTGGCAGGCAGGTCTTATCCACGTCACAACCAAGGAAGTCCCTGCATATTTTTAAACTTGAGCAGCTCAAAGATTAGAAGCACACAGGCTGGGGGTAAGAAAAGCCAAGAGTTTAGATTTCAGCATGTTGAGCTCAAGTATACACATGTGTATATACCTGAGAGAAGAAACTGGAAAAAATTTGACAATCATGAGTAAGCTGACAGGGTTTAATGTCATGAGAATAAGATTACTTACAGAGACAGTATATAGAGAGAAGGTGGGACCAGGACCAAATCCCAAGAAATTTCATCATTTTAGGGTAAAGTTAACATGCAGACATTAGCAAAAAAAAAGAAAAGAAAAAGAGTGTAAAGGCAGAGGCTTAGCTGAGAAGTTAAAGTCATGTGCTGTCATAGAACCCAACAGGAAAGCAGTTTACAAAGCAGTAAATCACCTGTTCCAATGCTACTTTTTAAATAAATTAAGAAAGTATATACGGGTTTTGAAGAAACGAAGGTTGTTCGTGATCTCTGCTGAATCGAATCCTTTAAAGTAAAGTCAAAAACATCCTTTAAAGCAAAGTCAGTGACAGAAATTAAGAGGTAGGTACATTCAGAGAAATGAGACTCTAGGAGAGAGCTCATGAAATCAATTTGAATCTCTCATGACACACATATAATGCCCAGTTTAATACTCTCTAATGGCATTTGCTGCATGGATTGTCAGTAATCTTGACCTAAGTATATTCACCAAAGTGGATGGTATATGGGACTTGCAGGTGTAGGCACTGAGAACTTGGATGGCTAAGTTCACTCAGTTGTTTCAACTGTTTCATGGTTGGATTGTACTATAGTAGACACACAACTTTCGCAGTCCAAGTACAATTTCCTATGCTGTTGCTGTGGCGTGAATGTCTGTCGCCATGTTGAAATTCTAATGACCAGTGTGGTGATATAAGGAGGTGAGGCTTTTGGGAGGTGATTACTGCATCACAGTAAGGCCCTCATCAATTCCCTTCTATAGGAAGCTCCAGAGAGCTCTCTTTCTCTCTTTTACCCTCTAAGGACACGTGAGAAGTCTACGACTCAGAAAGAGGGCCTTCACCCAATCATGCTGGTACCCTAGCCTCAAGCTTCTAGTCTCCAGCTATAGAAGCTATGCAATCTGTAGTATTTTGTTACAGTAGCCCATACAGACTAAGACAACACTCATGAGCTGTTTGGGATATTTAAACTGTGTGCCTCGAAAATGTTTAACTGTCTGAAAAAGGAAAAAATATCAAAGCATTTTAAATATCCCTGCTTCTCCTTTCTGCAATCACCTCCTGCCTACCCTTACAGGATATCTGTGAGTTCACAGTGAAATGTGCTTATACATGTGTGTGTATATATATATAGTTACGTATCTATATGTATCTACATACATATGTATGTATCTATATATCTACATATGTAGATATATAAAATCTAGAGATAGAGAAATACATTAACTCAAAAAAAAAAAAAAAAAAGAGAGGGAGGGAAAGAGAAGAAAATGGTCTAAGATAGAACCTTAAATAAATCATTGACAATATATAAATCTTCAGTTGAGTTCAGTCAGTTCAGTTGCTCAGTTGTCCAACTCTTTGTGACCCCATGAATCACAGCACGCCAGGCCTCCCTGTCCATCACCAACTCTCGGAGTTCACTCAGAACCACGTCCATCGAGTCAGTGATGCCATCCAGCCATCTCATTCTCTGTCATCCCCTTCTCCTCCTGTCTCCAATCCCTCCCAGCATCAGAGTCTTTTCCAATGAGTCAACTCTTCGCATGAGGTGGCAAAAGTACTGGAGTTTCAGCTTTAGCATCATTCCTTCCAAAGAAATCCCAGGGCTGATCTCCTTCAGGATGGACTGGTTGGATCTCCTTGCAGTCCAAGGGACTCTCAAGAGTCTTCTCCAACACCACAGTTCAAAAGCATCAGTTCTTCGGTGCNATTCCTTCCGAAGAAATCCCAGGGTTGATCTCCTTTAGAATGGACTGGTTGGATCTCCTTGCAGTCCAAGGGACTCTCAAGAGTCTTCTCCAACACCACAGTTCAAAAGCATCAGTTCTTCGGTGCTCAGCCTTCTTCACAATCCAACTCTCACATCCATACATGACCACAGGAAAAACCATAGCCTTGACTAGACGGACCTTAGTCGGCAAAGTAATGTCTCTGCTTTTGAATATGCTATCTAGGTTGGTTATAACTTTTCTTCCAAGGAGTAAGGACCTTTTAATTTCATGGCTGCAGTCACCATCTGCAGTGATTTTTGGAGCCCCCCAAAATAAAGTCTGACTCTGTTTCCACTGTTTCCCCATCTATTTCCCATGAAGTGATGGGACCAGATGCCATGATCTTCATTTTCTGAATGTTGAGCTTTAAGCCAACTTTTTCACTCTCCTCTTTCACTTTCATCAAGAGACTTTTTAGTTCCTCTTCACTTTCTGCCATAAGGGTGGTGTCATCTGCATATCTGAGCTTATTGATATTTCTCCCGGCAATCTTGATTCCAGCTTGTGTTTCTTCCAGTCCAGCGTTTCTCATGATGTACTCTGTATACAAGTTAAATAAGCAAGGTGACAATATACAGCCTTGATGTACTCCTATTTGAAACCAGTCTGTTGTTCCATGTCCAGTTCTAGCTGTTGCTTCCTGACCTGCATACAGATTTCTCAAGAGGCAGGTCGGGTGGTCTGATATTCCCACCTCTTTCAGAATTTTCCACAGTTTATTGTGGTCCACACAGTCAAAGGCTTTGGCATAGTCAATAAAGCAGAAATAGATGCTTTTCTGGAACTCTCTTGCTTTTTCCATGATCCAGCGGATGTTGACAATTTGATCTCTGCCTTTTCTAAAACCAGCTTGAACATCAGGAAGTTCACGGTTCATGTATTGCTGAAGCCTGGCTTGGAGAATCTTAGGATCCCTCAAAACCTAGAGTGATTCTCAAAAGATTAAAATAGGGTAAGTGATTAATAGATGGGGAAACAGTGGAAACAGTGTCAGACTTTATTTTTGGGGGCTCCAAAATCACTGCAGATGGTGACTGCAGCCATGAAATTAAAAGGCGCTTACTCCTTGGAAGAAAAGTTATGACCAACCTAGATAGCATATTCAAAAGCAGGGACATTACTTTGCCGACTAAGGTCTGTCTAGTCAAGGCTATGGTTTTTCCTGTGGTCATGTATGGATATGAGAGTTGGACTGTGAAGAAGGCTGAGCGCCGAAGAATTGATGCTTTTGAACTGTGGTGTTGAAGAAGACTGTTGATAGTCCCTTGGACTGCAAGGAGATCCAACCAGTCCATTCTGAAGGAGATCAACCCTGGGATTTCTTTGGAAGGACTGATGCTAAAGCTGAAACTCCAGTACTTTGACCACCTCATGCGAAGAGTTGACTCATTGGAAAAGACTCTGATGCTAGGAGAGATTGAGGGCAGGAGAAGGGGACGACCGAGGATGAGATGGCTGAATGGCATCACTGACTCGATGGATGTGGTTCTGAGTGAACTCCAGGAGTTGGTGATGGACAGGGAGGCCTGGAATGCTGTGATTCATGGGGTCACAAAGAGTCAGACACGACTGAGCTACTGAACTGAACTGAAGTGATTAAACATCCAGACATTACAGATCCAAGTGCAAAATGCTTACATTTTGTTTTCTTTTGATACTTTTTTTGTGTCCTTTTACTTACCATCAGTGTTTACTTCAAATTCTGGCATGTTATTTGAACCCACCTTCTAAGTAACTGATTAAATTTTTTTCAGTATTCAGTACTCACTTTGTTGCCTGTTTCTTGCTTTTATTTTGAAAATTTTTTCTTTATCTGAATGTGTTCTCTGCTGATGCCAAGTGGCTCCTATTGCAGGGATCCAATGTATTCAGTTATTTGAGAACAGAAATGGGACCCATTCACCCTGAGTTTCCTCTTCTTCCTTTGGGTACTGTTACTTGATAGAGGGATGTTGACTCAGCCTTCCTCAGTGACACTGGCTTCAATTGTATTACATCACCTCTGGTAAATGGCCGCTGAAAATAGTTTCTGAAGTTTCATATATGGGTTAGTGGAAAGTTACAAAGTGCTTAAACTCATCCAAGTTCTTGGATTTCCCCTATTTTATATTCTCTCCTAGACCTTGCTTCTCTCTGCTTGAAATTTTTCTCTCTGTTGGAAAATGCACTTAAATTATAGTTTGGCCCATTCCCTGACCTTACTGAACTGGGAGCGTGTACCTTCTCTCAAGCTGGTCCTATCTGAACTTTATCTTCCAGAAAAATAAGCAATCCATCCTATTTAATGCAATCATTGCCTTTCTCATAAATTGTTAGATAAAGAGAAATGGAATTAATATTGCTTTTGCTTTTACCTATAGGTTTCATTTCTTCTGATATGTTTAGAAAGATTGGAACTACTTTTTAAAATTTGACTACTAAACAGCCAACAGTTTTTTATAGATTGTACTAACATACTTGATCAGATGAGGAAATGATATTACATTCTTCTTAACTGAGAATGATATATTTGCAACGTTGAACTTTGCTGAATGTCATATGTAAAGAGAACATTTTTAAAGGAGGCTATATAGAAGCTGATGTTTGGAATAAAGATTAAGCTGTCATTACTTCTGAAGAATTGATAAAGAAAGTAGGAAGAACTGAGCTAGTTATATGAGCATGTGATAGGAATAAAAACTAGGATGAGAAGTTGAAATTATTTGAGCAGAATTTATCTTAATAGATGAAATCACATGATAAACACTGGAAGTCCTCAACATGAAGAATGGGCTGTCCCAGAATGGTGAGCTCTTTGTGGTGGAGGGGACATTAAATCACGGGCTATATGGTCATTTGTCAAGGATAATGTGGAAATAATCCTTTCACTAGAGAGGTGGTGGAATTGATGTTCCTTCCAAATCTAATAATCTCTAATTTCATGAGAGTCAAATTGAAAATGCTATCTCTTAAAGGATAATCTGATATTTCTTGAACATTTCTTCAATATTTACAATTGCAAGCATAAAAATAGTAACAGATTGTGCACAGAAAAATATATTATTGCAAACATGTAAACTATTAGAGGGCTTCCCATGTGTTTCACTGGTAAAGAATCCACCTCCCAATGCAGGGTACAGGGGCTTGATCTGGGTCAGGAAGACCCCCTAGAGAAGGAAATGGCAACACACTCCAGTATTCTTTCCTGGGAAATCCCATGACAGAGGGGCTATAGTCCATGGGGTCACAAAAAGTTGGGCAAAAATGAGTGATTGAGCATAGCACATTCTTAATAATGGATTAAATTGAATTAAGAATAAAAGTTTTAAAAGGCACAGTGATAATGGTACATTATATGAACCCAAACGGTGAGGTATCTGTCATGCATATTTGTGTTCCAAATAATATCATATTATTTGTTCAGTTACTGTGCCCCTTTCATATGTCAGTCAAACTGCTAGGCTTCCAGATTACAGATAAATGAACAACAAAAAAATTTAAAAACAAACAGAAAGAAAAAAACTTTCCTTTTTTTTTTTTCTTTTCATGTAAACTGGTGAAACAGTAAATCATCATATGTTATTAATATGATTATAAAGAAAATCTAAAACTGAAGAAGACAGCAAAACAATGATATGAGACTTTAATTTGCTTCTTTCAATAGAGATGTGTATAAGAGACAGACATATGTAGATATATAAAAGGCCTAGAAAATTCCATTTAAGCAGCAGTAAGAATGAAAATAAGTGAATTTAGAATTCAACATAAATGTTATTAAAAAGAAAACAATTTAGTGAGAGCCTGAGGCTGAAAAGATGTGCAAAGATCAAAAGGGAATTAATAGGCTAGAATTAAATGGTAGGATCAGTACAATGCAAAATTGGGTCTTTTAATTAACTGAAATGTAAGCTCAGAAAACAAAGAAAAAATGTATAAATCATAAATATTAGAACATAGTGAGAATATAAAAACAATCATAAATTCAAGCAACTAACACAATTTACATTTTCACCACCATTTAGAATTATTTTGGAGATGCTAAGCAATACAATCAAACAAGGAAAATAGATTAAAATGATAAAAATTTCAATGAAGACACTAATGCCATCATTATTTGAAGATAATATATTTGTACAAGTGGCAATCTAAAAGACATTAACTGAATAACTAGTAATTAAGAAATTTGCTTGAGGACAGCATTTATCATTTTATTCATTGATAAATCTGAGATAAAATGGTGCCATAAGTTCTTGATTTAAATTTTCCCTGTCTTTTGCTAAATAAGGATAAATAAGGTCAGAAGGCAATAACGTATACTGAATTCTTAAGACTAACAAGTCCATTTAAGGAAGTTTGAAAGTGTAAGTGAAAGTCACTCAGTCCTGTCTGACTCTTTGCAACCCCATGGACTATACAGTCCATGGAATTCTCCAGGCCAGAATACTGGAGTGGGCAGCCTTTTCCTTCTCCAGGGGATCTTTCCAACCCAGGGATCGAACCCAGGTCTCCCGCACTGCCGGTGGATTCTTTATCACAAGGGAAGCCCAAAGGAAGTCTGGGACTTATGCATCCTTCATCTTTCATAGTACCCAAGGAGAAATAGGTGGTTACCATGGGAAAAGCAGCTAAGAAGAAATCAGCTAAAACTTTAACAAATTCTTGAAGGCCAAGTATAGGGCTGACATGTTAGTGTGGGATGTCTAGAGTTCCCAGTCGCAAGAGAAGTTGGCATTCATCAGCAAGCACTTTTCCAAGAGAGCCTTTTTTGGTGTGAGGCACAGAGCAGTAAGACAAAGTCATGTGCACGCAGCCTGTACAGTCACGTAGGCCTCGCTTTAGGAGAGCTCTGCATCGAGTTTGAGGCTCTGCACCATCTTGAATTTAATAGTTTTTGAACAAGGGGCCCAAGGTGTTTAGCTTGCGCTCAGAGTCATGAATTACATACCCAGTAGGCATGTTGGAGGTGATTAGTTGCTGAAGGGAGACAGAAACTAATCCCTGTTCATTTGCCCAAATGTTTCCCTCTTCCTACGTAGGGCTCAGACAAAACTCCAGTAATTCTGGAGTTAGAGGCAAAGTCTTTCTGCCTTCGGTGGAGGAGTAGGAAACTGTCTTAGACCCATCATACAAAGATGGGTCTAAGACATACTGCTGCTGCTGCTGCTGCGTCGCTTCAGTCGTGTCCGACTCTGTGCGACCCCATAGACGGCAGCCCACCAGGCTCCCCCGTCCCTGGGATTCTCCAGGCAAGAACACTGGAGTGGGTTGCCATTTCCTTCTCCAATGCATGAAAGTGAAAAGTTATACTACAATGGAGCAAAGATCCATTGTTGCCCAGGGAGGGGCAGAAGCCAAAACCTTCTGTCCTCAGAGTAGGTACATTCATGAGCTTGGAAGGCTCATTATTGTTAAATGTCAGTTCTCCAAGGTTGATCTATGAAGATAATCCCAGTGACTATTCCAGCATGCACTTTACAATGTGACAGTTCAGTTTGAAAATGTAAATGAGAAATTGCAGAATCTAGAGCAGCCAGCACAGTTTTGAAAGAGGACTACTAAGTGAGCATTCACAGTACCTCATTTTCAGACTCTGAAGTTGTAGTAACATGATACAGATGCAGCGACATTAGCGTAAGGGCAAACATGCAGATGGGGCTTCGCCTGTGGCTCAGCTGGTAAAGATCCACCTGCAGTGCAGGAGACCTGGGTTCGATCCCTGGGTGGGGAAGATCCCCTGGAGAAGGGAGAGGCTACCCACTCCAGTATTCTGGCCTGGAGAATTCCATGGACTGTATAGTCTATGGGATCACAGAGTTAGACAGGACTGAGTGAATTTCACTTTCACTATCAAACAGGCAGATGAACAGAATAAGCCATGTCCAACTCTTGTGACCCTGTGGACTGAAAGTCCATGTAATAGCATAGGTAAAGAATCATGCTAAATGAAAGACCCCAGACATAACAGGCTACATATTCTGCGGCTCAGTTTATATGACCTAAGGAAAAGACAAATTTAAAGGGGTCAAATCAGATCCATGATTCTCTGGGACTGGAGGTGGGAGAGAAATGGCTACAAAATGGCACAAAAAAAGATTTGAGGTGATAGATAATGTTTTACATCTTGACTGAAGTGGTTATTACACAATTATAGACACTTGTGGAAATTCATAGAACAGCATATCCTAAAACCTGATGCTGGGAAAGCGTGATGGCAAAAAGAGAAGGGGGAGCAGAAGATGAGATGGTTAGTTAGCATCATCTACTCAACGGACATGAATCTGAGCAAACTTTGGGAGACAGTGGAAGACAGGGGAGCCTGGCATGCTACAGTCCATGGGGTTGCAAAGATTCGGACACAACTTAGTGACTGAACAACAAAAAAAGTGTGGGTTTTACTCTTGGTAAATTATACCTTGGCTTAAAATATCCTCACTCAAATTTAGAAAATTGAATATAAAATCATTTTTATATATCAAATTGGCAAATATCCAAAAACTAGGTGATAATACCTTTGCTTGTTGCAGTGATCAGGGAAAGCAATGTGGTTAATGAAGTGTCAAATGACATATTTATGTAGAAAATTTTGGCTATACATATTATAATTTATATACTATTTGATGCCTCAAATCTCTAGGAATTTATACTAGAAACATAATTTTACATGTACCCAAATAGGTACAATAATACTCATTGCATCATATTTATTGAATTTGAAACAATTTAAATGTCTATTAATATATGATTGGTTAAGTTGTGGGGTAATCATACACTTGGGTGCATAGTATGTTGCTGTTTTTTTTTTTTAAAGATCAGTTTTATAGTTATGAGTAGCAACTTGATGCAAAAAATAGGGAAAAAAAAGCAAGGGCCAGATAACTGGCAATGAAATATATATATATATATAATTCAAAGTGTATATGTATGTGCCCCTGTGCATGGAATGCTGTAAGTATTAAGAGCATTAGTATATGATGAAGGTGAACTGGAGGATGAGAGACATATGTGGAAACAAAATTTATGTTTCATGATTTATCATCTCATAATCTTTTTAAGTTCTAAAAGGTCTTATAGGTCTTCACAGAACCGTTCAACTTCAGCTTCTTCAGCGCTACTGGTTGGGGCATAGACTTGGATTACTGTGATATTGAATGATTTGCCTTGGAAAAGAACAGAGATCATTCTGTCATTTTTGAGATTGCATCCAAGTGCTGCATTTTGGACTCTTCTGTTGACCATGATGGCTACTCCATTTCTTCTGAGGGATTCCTGCTCACAGTTGTAGATATAATGGTCATGTGAGTTAAATTCACCCATTCCAGTCCATTTTAGTTCACTGATTCCTAGAATGTTGACGTTCACTCTTGCCATCTCCTGTTTGACCACTTCCAATTTGCCTTGATTCATGGACCTGACATTCCAGGTTCCTATGCAATATTGCTCTTTATAGCATTGGACCTTGCTTCTATCACCAGTCACATCCACAGCTGGGTATTGTTTTTGCTTTGGCTCCATCCCTTCATTCTTTCTGTAGTTATGACCAACCTAGATAGCATATTTAAAAGCAGGGACATTACTTTGCCGACTAAGGTCCGTCTAGTCAAGGCTATGGTTTTTCCTGTGACCATGTATGGATGTGAGTGTTGGACTGTGAAGAAGGCTGTGTGCCGAAGAGTTGACGCTTTTGAACTGTGGTGTTGGAGAAGACTCTTGAGAGTCCCTTGGACTGCAAAGAGATCCAACCAGTCCATTCTGAAGGAGATCAGTCTTGGGATTTCTTTGGAAGGAATGATGCTAAAGCTGAAACTGCAGTACTTTGGCCACCTCATGCGAAGAGTTGACTCATTGGAAAAGACTGATGCTGGGAGGGATTGGGGGCAGGAGGAGAAGGGGACGACCGAGGATGAGATGGCTGGATGGCATCACGGACTCGATGGACGTGAGTCTGAGTGAACTCCGGGAGATGGTGATGGACAGGGAGGCCTGGTGTGCTGCGATTCATGGGGTCGCAAACAGTCGGACACGACTAAGTGACTAAACTGAACTGAATTGAATCTTTTCAAAGCTCAGCATTCAGAAAACTAAGATCATGGCATCCAGTCCCATCACTTCAAGGCGAATAGATAGGGAAACAATGGAAACAGTGACAGACTGTATTTTCTTGGGCTCCAAAAGTACTGCAGATGGTGATTGAATTCATGAAATTAAAAGGTGCTTTCTCCTTTGAAGAAAAGCTATGACCAACCTAGACAGCATATTAAAAAGCAGAGGTATTACTTTGCCAGCAAAGGTCCATCTAGTCATTGCTATGGTTTTTCCAGTAGGTATGCATTGATGTGAGAGTTGGATTACAAAGAAAGCTGAGCACTGAAGAACTGATGCTTTTGAACTGTGGTGTTGGAGAAGGCTCTTGAGAGAGTCCCTTGGGCTGCAAGGAGATCCAACCAGTCCATCCTAAAAGATATCAGTCCTGAATATTCATTGGGAGGACTGATTGTGAAGCTGAAACTCCAATGCTTTGGCTACCTGATTCAAAAAACTGACTCATTAGAAAAGACCCTGATGCTGGGAATGACTGAAGGCAGAAGGAGAAAGGGATGACAGAAGATGAGATGGTTGGATGGCTTCACCGACTCAATGGACATGGCTTTGAGCTAGCTCAGAAAATTGGTGATGAACAGGGAAGTCTGGCGTGCTATAGTCCATGGGATCGCAAAGAGTCAGACATGACTGAGCAACTGATCTGAACTGAGTCTTGTTAAGGCTTTGTGATATTTGCCTATAGTTAAGACTATAGTAACTATTTAAAAATGAAACAGAAACCAGAAATATTTCAGAACAGTGGCACCTTGTGCATGTCTGCTTCTCTCTCTTCTCAACTTCCTTGCAGTGAGAGTAAAAGCCACAATGGGTACGTTGCAGATTCTGGGTCACACAACTCTCAGACTTAATTAACTCTCCAAATCCATGAGTTTCTGCTCTTCAATGGCTGGGTGAGAACCAAGGTAAAAGTAGCCAGTGATAGGACTTGCCTTGAATCTCTACTTGCATTGAAAGTCAACCAACTAACTAAAAAAACCAAAATGCCTAGACAGACAATCACATGGAACCAAATCACCCTGAAGTGCTTCATCTGTTCAATGCCAGTTGTTAGAAATGGAAAGAATTAACATGAGCTGGGTTGGGAGTTGCCCCCTTGCAGACTGGTAGTCTGGGAGCACTGATGCTCCTTCCTGGTCCCTCATCCCGGAAATTCAACTTTACTGTTTTTTGGTGTGTGTTGATCTCTT
Organism: Cephalophus harveyi; assembly: GCA_006410635.1. Classification (NCBI taxonomy): domain Eukaryota; kingdom Metazoa; phylum Chordata; class Mammalia; order Artiodactyla; family Bovidae; genus Cephalophus; species Cephalophus harveyi. The sequence continues at coordinate 335,076 of SJYT01000839.1, read as the reverse complement.
CTAGAGCAGAGACTGCTGCATTTTCTTTTATTCCCTGGTTCCCATTTGAGACAGATTGACTTAGTGCTAAAGCAATGAAAATTCCTAACAAGGAAAATATCAATAAAAACTCCCTTAGGAGTATTAAAGCATCAGAAGACGAAACAAAAATGTGACTTTTGCTAAAGAAGTCCTTTTTGAAATGTATTAAGTCTCTTAGTGAGAAGCAGATGGAGTGCAAAATATTTTTTAACTCTAACGTGAAATTTTTTAGGGAAAAATTCAATACACACATTTAAGAGGAACATAGTCAAGGAAAATCTAGCCAAATAGATTCTATTATTTTGCAAGGAAAACTATTAAACTTGAATAAATAAAGAACCTTGAAGGAATTGAATCAATAATAAAATACTTCCAACCAAACTCTCTCAAATTCACTTGCTTTAACAGATGCATTCTTCAACATTCAAGATAGCTCCTATACACTACATGTAATGTCAGAAAACAGAAATGAAAGAAAATGCTTCAAAGCCAATTTCTGAATGAAACAATTGCTTTCTAAAGCCAGAAAAAGATAATAGAAGTAAAACACTGTAGGACCATTCACTTGCAAAGCTATTTTGTTCCCTTTAGAAATCTTAAATAAATTTGAACTAGAGACAGCAGTGTAATGAAGATCATAGTACATCATGATCAAGTAGAAGTGAGGATGGTTTAATCTAAGAAAATCTGTTGCTATAATCTACCTCAGTGATGGGCTAAAAGAGAAACAAAATCATAGTATTGTGTAAAATAATGAAGACATATGATAAAGTCAAAAGTAGTTATGATTAATAAAGACTTGTCATATTAGAAATAGAAGGAAAATTCCTCACTTTGATAAAGCTTATCTAAACTAATAACTACAATTGAATATTATACTTTTGAGGGTAGCTTTGGTGGTGGTGGTATTTTTGTAGTCTTACATGGTTGGAGTGAACAACCTGTACTTGAGAGTCATCAAACATATGAAAGATTTTTTTTTCCTGAAGGGATCTGCCTGTGTTTGAAGCTTCCTGGGAGGACTTTGAAAACACAGACTTACCAGGAGGATGACTATTTGGCAGCTCTCTGTGCTTGCAGACAAGGAGCAGAGTTCAGGGTGTGCCTGGGAGAAGAGCACTGAAAAATGTACCAAGGAAGTGAAAAAGCCCGGGGTTAAAGCCTTAAGAACAGTAATTTTCTGCAATGTAGTAGGGGCCAAGCTACTCCTGAAGTCAGTATTGATTACATGATGAGAAGAAAGGGTGAATCCTCTCTGGCAAAAAAAAGATAAATCATCAGGCATTTCTGCCAAGTTTTTTATTTACTGCTAATCAATGGTGTTAGGATTCATTACACGGTGAGGGGTGTGCACCTAATGTAAGGAAGGGGCTTTCTAGGGTGCTGATAAGGTACTGCTTTGGATGTCTGAGCGCTTCCCTGATGGCGCAGTTGGTAACGAATCCACCTGCCATGCAGAAGACCCTGGTTTGATTCCTGGATTGGGAAAATCCCCTCGAGAAGGGATAGACTACCCACTCCAGTATTCTTGGGCTTCCCTTGGGGCTCAGCTGGTAAAGAATCTGCCCGTAATGCAGAAGGCCTGGGTTTGATTCCTGGGTTGAGAAGATCCCCTGGAGAAGGGAAAGGCTACTCACTCCAGTATTCTGGCCTGGAGAATTTCATGCACTATAGTTCATGAGGTCGCAAAGAGTCGGACAATATTGACTTTCACTTTCACTTTTACTTTGGATGTCTGAGCATTCACTATGTGACACTTCAAAATTTTTTCATTAAAAATTACTGTGCTTTCATTTAAATATATTTTTCTTCACTTAAAAACTTAAAATGCACATATACATAAAATAATTTTAGTTCCAATGATCCCTATGCTGAAACAAATATATTTCAGGACTTTGCAAATAGGAAAAATAGATTGTAGCTGCTATGTTGTATATTTAAAGAAGGTAAAAATCAATTTGTTTCACAGGAGCTAGGAAATGAAAATTTGTGCAGTTTTTATCAAAAAGAATGTTTTCAACTCATTCTTCATGCCTAAATTGATGCTAGACTCTGCAGAGTACACTCAGTTTTCAATAGCAATGAATGTAAAAGGTGAGGAAAAAGGTACTATGAAAAGCAATGTTCCTTATTTTTATATCCAAAATTGTTGACAAGCATCACTTTTGTGGCAGTACAGTGAATATTGTAATCATGTATTATTTTAGTGTCAGTTATAATGCTCCATAAATTGTGTATGTCTTTTAAGTGGGGGTGGGGGGGGAAACGAGAAGAGAAAGGAGAACTTTTAAATTCAGTACTTCTCATTTTGTATCTCTAACATCTTTAAAAGGATGCTAACAGTTAATCAACACAAATTTAATGTTATCATTTTAAGTCTGACTAGGCAGTTACTTTAACGACCGTCATTTTCACACCATCTCTGTCAATATGAGGTATGTAACAGGCAATACAACTCCAAATGTGATGCTTCAAAGAGTGAGTGCCTGTATAGATTTAAATGTCTGATGAAATCTATTTAAATGGTAGCTCATGGTATTTAATAATGTATTTCCTTTTGTATTTGGCATGTACTAAAAAGCACCATTCTTCTAAAGGTCATTTGTGTCTTACTGTATATATATTTTTTCTTGTCAAGCTCTCTGTTACTCATGCCTCTCTCTCTGGTACATAACTGCTACAGTCACTGCACTTGGCACACTAATGCCCTGGTGTTCTGAAAGTGTTAATGGAGCTCCTTAAGCATCTAGTTTAATACATGAGGGTGACTGGAGTACTGAGGATGAGCTAGCTCAATATAGAGAATCAGTCATTCTTGTGAAAATGGCGGTTAAAGACACTTTAATTGAGATATTTGTTACAAGCGGGAAGTTTTAAAAGTGCTGATGAATTAAGAATTCCTTTTAGAGTCAGACTTAATGTTTGGCTACAGGGCTAATGTCTAGAGTATATTTAGGATAGCACAGAAGTGGTTGTAGACAAAGTAGGAATAATTTATGCATCTGATGGATGGTTGTACGAGATGACTTTAAGATCCTTTTGAATTCCGGGTGCATGATTCCATGCATACTAGAAATCTAGCCCTGGAACAAATCTGCATGAGCAGTCATACTATAAAATCAGAGCATAAGGGGAAAACTATAAAAACAACCAGAGTGTAGGGAAGATGGACTGTTAAAATAAAAGCCCTGGCTTAAATCAGAGATTAAAAATCACTTTAAAATGTCTTAGTTCGAGGGTCCTTTGGCTAGTTGTTTCCAGGCTTCTCGGATAAGGACTGGTTTTAACAGAAAATTTTATTATCTCCTAAGATACACCATTACCATCTCCTGAGAGAATGTCTAATAGCAAAAAAAGCTATGTTTTACAATGATTTTATGTGGTGTGCTAACTCAGGTATATGCTGCATTGTTTCTGTAATCAGCAGAGCAGACTGAGGGTGCTCGTGGTTTTGTAGAAATAATCTCAGGCTACCGTAGAGGTCCAGGGCCATCGATTATAGATCACTTCTTCAAAGTGTCATTTCTTAAGAATATGAGTTTAAGACTTTAGACTGGTTTCTCAATTGAAATTTAGAAATTCAGTCTGAAGTCCCTAAGTGCCTGATATGTAATGGATATCATTAGAAAGAACAGACAAACATAACCCCTCAATGCTGCTGCTGCTAAGTTGCTTCAGTCGTGTCAGACCCTGTTCGACCCCATAGACGGCAGCCCACCAGGCTCCCCGTCCCTGGGATTCTCCAGGCAAGAACACTGGAGTGGGTTGCCATTTCCTTCTCCAATGCATGAAAGCGAAAAGTGAAAGGGAAGTCATTCAGTCGAGTCCGACTTCGCGACCCCATGGACTGTAGCCTGCCAGGCTCCTCCGTCCATGGGATTTTCCAGGCAACAGTACTGGAGTGGGGTGCCATTGCCTTCTCCTAAACCCCTCAATAGGAGGTGGTAATTAATATGATGTGTTTCTTATAACCCATTTGCCAGAAACGGTGTGAATAGCTTCATATTTAGCCTCACAAAAATCTTAAGAATTATACTATTATTTTATATATGCCAAAAATGAGGCAAAGAGATGTTAGTTAATTGACTTAAAGATAAACAGATGTCAGCCTAGTGTATCTTTTCCCATACATTGTGTCCCTTTCTCTAAATGACAATGCTTATAATATATAATCAAGTATAATCAATATTATAAAATCAACATTAATATATTGGAAAATATTGCCTTATTTGAAAACACATGAAGTTTGAATTGGCAGCGACGATAATATTTTCAGTAATCTGAGGCTTTTGACTCTTCTCATAGAATATCTGATAATGAAAATATTCTTTTTTTCTTTCATGTAATTCGTGCAACACTTTGCACATGCCACCGGGGATTATTTTGCGTATTTAAATACCTAAAGTTAGGGACTAGTTTTGTCTTCATTTTACACATGTGGGGTCAGAGGCATAAAGAGATTAAGTGACATCTTGTAAGTCCATAGGTAGTAAATGGCAGAACCCAGAATTTAAGCTTAGTCGAATTCTAGAATCTAGTCTATTAATTCTTTACTTATGGCTTTAAATAAATATAGAATGGTTGAGCGAATACCAAAAATATGCAAAAGAAGATAGCTAGAAAGCAATGGAAAGATACATTTTTCAGAAAATCCCATTCAACACCATCTGGCAAGGTGATCAAAGGCAACATAAATTCTGTCATTGGATTGGAATTCTGCAATTTTCAAGTGATTTCATATATAACACTTAGTTGTAAATTATTGAAGGTGCTAGAATAGTTATGATTGTCTCCATTTTGTAAATGAGTAACCTAAATCTAGAGGCTAAGTTTCATTTTAATAGGTGATAGACCTCCTCTGCTGACAGGTTTTATTCCCATTCAGATTATCTATAGTCAATATATATGTTTTGAGATCTCTGGGCTTTGCACTTTGGGACTAGGGACTGTGTGAAGTAGAAAACTTCTGGTAGAACGGGTTTAACAATATTTGAGACACCAAGGGTTTCAAAGTAAAAGAAGAGAAAAAAAGTAATGGCTTAAATAAAAAAATATTAAGTATCACCATCTTATGAGAACTTAGTTGTCATTCCTAAATTTGGTTAAAATGAAAGAAACGTATAGTGAAAGTGAAAGTTGCTCAGTTGTGTCCGACTCTTTGCAACCTCTTGGACTATACAGTCCATGGAATTCTCCAGGCCAGAATACTGGAGTGGGTAGTCTTTCCCTTCCCCAAGGGATCATCCTAACCCAGGGATCGAACCCAGGTCTCCCACATTGCCAGTGGATTTCTTATCAGCTGAGCCACAAAGAAAGCCCAAGAATACTGGAGTGGGTAGCCTCTCTCTTCTCCAGGTTATCTTCCTAACCCGGGAATCAACCCGGGGTTTCCTGCATTGCAGGCGGATTCTTTACCAATTGAGCTATCAGGGAAGCCAAAAGAGCCATATATGTCTGCATAAATACAGATAGGACAAGATCAAAATCTATATTAAGCTAGGAGCTTCACATATTCATTTTTCTGTGTCTAGCCAAGTCCACAAACATACACCTGCTGCTTAAGAAAAATTATTTACCCTGGATGCGATGAGAGGTGAAAACAGTATGTGCCTGGAAAAAATAGAAACACTTGGAAGGAAAGGGCTTGAGATGAAAGATAGCAGTTGAGACAAGGATGCGAAGAGAGACAGTCTAGTAGACAGAGGAGAGATTTTCAGATACAGGAGAGGGAGGCGAGAAAGGAAGAGTTATGAGCAGCTGTTGGAGAAGTAATTTCAAATAAAGGGAAGAGGTTCACAGTTGCTTTGGGAGGTGTGTGTGTGTGTGTGTGTGTGCGCACGCACACGTGTCTGCGCGCACAAGGTTACAGTGCTTTTTATGAGTTTATGTGCTTTAATAATATTTGACAACTTTTGAGCTTGCCTTCCACCTAAATCTAGAAAGACTTGTTTCACTTGGGCTAAAACTAGAAGGCAAGTGACAGCAATAGAAACTGTGTGAAGTCTTGTTTTCATTTATCCTGTCATCTAAGTTTACTGATCTCAGGGCTTTTGCTTCCCCTACCGAAAGGTAAGAAAACTGCCATCTCTTTTTTTCCCCCAGCATACAGTGGAGATGAATTACTTCCACTCAATTCAAAGTATATTGTTCTGTGATTAGAGTATCGGCCTGTATTCCCGCTCAGCTGAACAATACATCTTTATCTGCAAGGATCATTACACAAGATGCTAACCTGATTTCAGCCTTTAATAGCAGAAAGGCAGGGACACTACTCTGCTTTGGATAAGGAAGATGTAATATCTGTGTATAGAGAACAAATTGACCTTGTGAATAGTAAGTTAATTAAATGAACCCCATAACTAAATGCCAGTTTGCACTAAAAAATGTTCTGCCACCGTCTGAGATTCATCCAAGAGCAATTGAGACAGTCGATGTGGAGGTGTTTATGGGCTTGACATGCACTCACAGCAAGTGTTCTATTAGCAATTACTGCCTTTATTATCCTGCTTATGAAGGGTGTTAAACTTTCTTCTTGTTGAATGTGAATATTACTTAATAACATACAAGCTATGTTGAGCATCGACTTAAAAGTAACCTTGGGTTCAAGTGACCTGCACAACTCAGTGATTGATTTTAAGAAAGATTCTGGAAAAATGCACAGATCCTGCAATTCAGTGCATAAATCTCCAGGCATTTGCCATTAACAATTTTTTATATGGATGAAAATAATGGTTATTGATAATTTAAGTGTTTATTTGAAGGAACATTTGCCAGTGATAGTTGCAGTTTTGTTCTATAATATGTTTGTCCATTAGCACTGGATAAGGATAAGTAAGGTCTGGCGTGCTGCAGTCCATGGGATCGCAAAGAGTCAGACATGAATTAGAGACTGCACGACAAAGTATAAATAACTTATATTCTTTTGTTTAGGAAACTTGCTGCTTCTCCCTGTAGAATAGACATCTTTACGGTCTATTTAGAGAAGATAATGCATTTTTTACTTTACTTAAAATATATTAAACTTTGCCTTATTCAGGTAGATTTTGTCACCAACCACATCCAATATATCCTCAGTCATTATTAGGGAAGGATGATAGGAGGGAAATAGCTAATCATCACAGTTAGTGGAAATAGATGGTCGAAGAATTTGTAGCAAATATTCAGCTCTAGCCAGTCAGCAAGCAAACACAACAGCCAGCTCCCATACAAACTACCCTGAATATGTACAATCAAGTGTCACTTTCCGTTCCATGTCCACTTGAAATTTGATGTTTTCATTATTTTCAGAGAGCTGAAAGCAATGTCAGTGTATTTAAGTTTAATGTGCAAACTGTGGGGGGAACAAAGAACTGAAAAACAAAGGATTTTCAAAATCCTTTGACCAATTTCTATAAGAAGATTTCTCAACATTTCTTTTACTCATTGCATCTTAATTTAAATAATCAAAATGTCATCTGGCCTGGAATGTTAGTCAGATTAGGCTAAGCCATTCTTAGGTAACAAATAAGCCCTGAAATATGAATAGCCTAAATTTATTTTTCCAGGGGAGTTCACTTACAAGTGATTTCTTAGATCTTACCCTGTGGTTTTGCAGTGTAAATATGGCACTTCCAGGGTCAAGGTCATTGCTTGAGCAAGCTAGAGGGTAAATCAGGGATTTTCAGTGTCTAAGCCAAGAAACAACACTTGGGGCTTTTGTTTATACTCCAGTAACTGGAACTAGTCACATGACTCTGAGTAATTGTAAGCAGGGTAGAAATTTTTGTCTTCTGAGTATCCAGGAAGGAGAGGAGAAATGAATAATGATGAGAGTTAGTAATTGCTACCACCCCCAGAAGAGTATCATTTCTCATTATGAGTAGATTCCAATATAATTGGATGTGAATTTTGCATGTTGTTATCTAAGCTTATTGGGCTTCTGAGCCTTTTTGAACCTTCAGAACTAAGTTCTATAGAATTGGGACATCTTGATTTTCTCATGAACTTCTTTAGGCTACTTTGATTCTGTTAATTCCTGGTTATTGAAATGTTGTTTCAACCTCTAAAATTGCTTTACTTTCAATATTGTGGGAAATAGGAGATGTGAATTGAATGTTTCTGGCAGAAAATTCACATGACAGATGATTTCAAATTACCATTTGTATGAGGGGAAGAAACAGATGTTTATCATCACTAACCACTAATATTTGATGAGCACCAACTCTGTGCTTGTCATTTAAAGAAGCCTTGAGAATGGTGGTAGGAGGTTTAGGAAAGCCTGTAAGCTGATAAAACATTGTTTTAGGCAAGGGATTCTTAATTTGGGCCCATGAAGCCTATAGAACACAGATGGCCTTTGGTGTAGTATAAAACCTTTAAATTATGTGCAAAATTTGCAATTGTATGTATATTTCACTTTTTTTTCTGTATTCTCAGAATGATCCATCAGTGGTCCAGAAAAGAGACCTTTATTTTGCATTCACAGATACAAGAGAAACAGAGTGAACAGGATATGAAGTAAGAAATGAAACTGTCTTGCAAATATTTTAGGTCAGTGTTTATGTCTGGTATTAGGTTTCTTAAATAACTGTTTTAAGATTTAAATGTACCCCACTCTAGTACTCTTGCCTGGAAAATCCCATGGACGGACGAGCCTGGTAGGCTGCAGTCCATGGGGTCGCACAGAGTTGGACACGCCTGAGCGACTTCACTTTCACTTTTCACTTTCATGCATTGGAGAAGGAAATGGCAACCCACTCCAGTGTTCTTGCCTGGAGAATCCCAGGGACGGGGGAGCCTGGTGGGCTGCCGTCTATGGGGTCGCACAGAGTTGGACACAACTGAAGCGACTTAGCAGCAGCAGCAAGATATCATTTTGAAATGTAAGGGTTGGCCTTCTCAGTTGGACACGGGATCCAAAAAGGACACTCTGTAGTTGTTTTTCTAAACCCGTGATAAACTGCTTTTGGATTAAATGATTTTTTTTCCACGTTTTTACCCAAAGTAACTGTCTTACATCTTCAGCATTAATTTAGCAACATTGCAGCTGTACATGAATTTGATGAAATGAGGGAAAAAGTATTCATCAATGTTTTAGATTGCTTTAAGAATAAAGTATTTTAATAAAATTATTTTTGCATTTGTTTTAATTTGAAAGAGTTTCAAGTTTTCTTTTAACAATTCAGGAATAAATATATAGAATGACCAGTAATGCTTATCTATAGTGTAAATCTGTAGTAGTGAATTAGTTTTGGGGTTTTTGGAGCCCAGAAACTGGCTTTAAAAAAATACTGTGACTAGTGGATAAGCATGAGGAATTTGAACACATATTCTCTACTAATGATTTTAAAAACATTTTTATCAGAACCTGTGACCTTTAGTTCTTACAACTTCATATCAGTCTGAGATTAGTTTCCTGTGACCAATGCCTTTAAAACATGGAAAGACTCAATTATTAGAGTAAGATCATTATTTATGTCTCCAATTTGCTACTCACTCTAAATCTTTTGAAAAGTAAGTACGGCAGTTACAGCTCCCTTTTATTCAAAATGACTAGCTTATGTAAATTCATATCAGATATACTAGAAGAAAGGAGAATACATTAGAAAACTGGTGGAGGAATATACATATTTGTAAATAAATACATATTGAGAAAATAACATTGAGCCTTAAAAAAGAGAACTGAAAATAAGATTATTAATTTCTTCCTTACCTTTCCTTTCTTTAAAATTTTTTTAACCAGAACAGCTGTTTCTTATAAATAAAAATGAGACCCTATAAAATCTAAAAAAGACAGTATTTAGATGTGTGTCAACTGTGAGATAGGCTAGTCTTTGTCAGGATGCCTATGTTGAAAACCAAGGGCTTCCCATGTGGCTCAGCTGGTAAAGAATCTCCCTACAATGCAAGAGACCTGGGTTTGATCTCTGGGTTGGGAAGAACCCCTGGAGAAGGGAAAGGCTGCCCACTCCTGTATTCTGGCTTGGAGAATAACATGGACTGTATAGTCCATGGGGTTGCAAAGAGTCAGACAAGACTGAGTGACTTTCATTTCACTTCATGTTGAAAACCAAAACCATTTCTTCATGCCCAGAAAATATGCTGTCTAGTTTTATAAGAAGAAAACAACAGCTGATGAAAATATTGTGTGCGTGTTTTTTTTAACCAGTTCAGTTCAGTTCAGTTGCTCAGTTGCGTTCAACTCTGTGATCCCATGGACTGCAGTATGCTAGGCTTCCCTATTCATCACCAACTCCTGGAGCTCGCTCAAATTCATGTACATTGAGTTGGTAATGCCATCCAACCATCTAATCCTCTGTCGTTCCCTTCTACCCCTACCTTCAATCTTTCCCAGCATCAGGGTCTTTTCTAATGGGTCAGTTCTTCCCATCAGGTGGCCAAAGTACTGCAGCTCCAGTTTCACATCAGTCCTTTCAATGAACATTCAGGAATGACCTCATTTAGGATTGACTGGTTGATCCCCTTGCTGTACAAGGGACTCTCAAGAGTTTTCTCCAACACCACAGTTCAAAAGCATCAATTTGTCAGTGCTCAGCTTTCTTTATAGTCCAACTCTTACATCCATACATGACTACTGGAAAAACCATAGCTTTGACTGCTGCTGCTGCTGCTAAGTCGCTTCAGTCGTGTCTGACTCTGTGCGACCCCACAGATGGCAGCCTATTGGGCTCTGCCATCCCTGGGATTCTCCAGGCAAGAACACTGGAGCGGGTTGCCATTTTCTTCTCCAATGCATGAAAGTGAAAAGCGAAACTTTGACTAGATGGACCTTAATCAGAAAAGTAATATCTCTGCTTTTTAATATGCTGTCTAGTTTGGTCATAGCTTTTCTTCCAAAGAGTGAGAGTCTTTTAATTTCATGGCTGCAGTCACCATCTATAGTGATTTTGGAGCCCAAGAAAATAAAGTCTGTCACTGTTTCCATTGTTTCCCCTTCTCTTTGCCATGAAGTGATGTTAACTAAGTTGTTGTTTTTTTTTTTTTTAAGCTTTTTTTATTGTATAAAAGTTATATAATATTAGACATGCTATTTTAATCATATTTAATGGTACAGCTTAGTGGCTTTAAGTACATTCATATTGTGTACAACTTTCACAATTATCTATCTCCCAAATTTTCTCACCTTCTTAGACTAAATCTCTGTCCCCATTAAACACTAACTCCCCATTTCTCCTCCCCACGCCCCACCCACTTCCTGGTCCCTGGCATCTACCAATGAACTTCTGACACTTATCAGTTTGACTATCCTAGTTACCTCAAATAGGTAGAATCAAACAGTATTTGTCTGCACCTAATATATATTGAATTGTTTGCCTTGGAAACGAACAGAGATCATTCTGTCGTTTTTGAGATTGCAACCAAGTACTGCATTTCGGACTCTTTTGTTGACCATGATGGCTACTCCATTTCTTCTGAGGGATTCCTGCCCGCAATAGTAGATATAATGGTCATCTGAGTTACATTCACCCATTCCAGTCCATTTTAGTTTGCTGATTTCTAGAATGTCGACGTTCACCCTTGCCATCTCTGCATTCCAGTCCCCTATAATGAAAAGGACATCTTTTTTGGGTGTTAGTTCTAAAAGGTCTTGTAGGTCTTCATACAACCATTCAGCTTCAGCTTCTTCAGTGTTACTTGTTGGGGCATAGACTTGGATAACTGTGATATTGAATGGTTTGCCTTGGAGATGAAGAGAGATCATTCTGTCATTTTTGAGATTGTATCCAAGTACTGCATTTTGGACTCTTTTGTTGACCATGATGGCTACTCCATTTCTTCTGAGGGATTCCTGCCCACAGTAGTAGATATAATGGTCATCTGAGTTAAATTCACCCATTCCAGTCCATTTTAGTTCGCTGATTCGTAGAATGTCGACGTTCACCCTTGCCATCTCTTGTTTGACCACTTCCAATTTGCCTTGATTCATGGACCTGACATTCCAGGTTCCTATACAATATTGCTCTTTACAGCATTGGACCTTGCTTCTATCACCAGTCACATCCACAGCTGGGTATTGTTTTTGCTTTGGCTCCATCCCTTCATTCTTTCTGGACTTATTTCTCCACTGATCTCCAGTAGCATATTGGGCACCTACTGACCTGGGGAGTTCCCCTTTCAGTATCCTATCATTTTTCCTTTTCATACTGTTCATGGGGTTCTCGAGGCAAGAATACTGAAGTGGCTTGCCATTCTCTTCTCCCGTTAACCACGTTCTGTCAGCCCTCTCCACCATGACCCACCCGTCTTGGGTTGCCCTGCGGGCATGGCTTGGTTTCATTGAGTTAGACAAGGCTGTGGTCCTAGTGTGATTAGATTGACTAGTTTTCTGTGAGTATGGTTTCAGTGTGTCTGCCCTCTGATGCCCTCTTGCAACACCTACCATCTTACTTGGGTTTCTCTTACCTTGGGCGTGGGGTATCTCTTCACAGCTGCTTCAGCAAAGCACAGGCTCTGCTCCTTACCTTGGACGAGGGGTATCTCCTTACTGCCACTGTTCCTGACCTTCAGTGTGGGATGGCTCCTCTAGGCCTTCCTACGCCCACGCAGCCAACGTTCCTCGGGTTGCTCCTCCCGGCTGCCGGCCCTGGCCTCGGTCGCCGCCCCTGGCCTCCGGCATGGGGTGGCTCCTCAGGGCCGCCGCCCCTGGCCTCGGGTGCGAGGAGGCTTCTCCCGGCCACCCCAGCCTCGGACGCGGGGTAGCTCCTCTCGGGTGCTGCCACTGACCTCGGACGCGGGGTAGCTCCTCCCGGCGGCCGCCCCTGACCTCGGACGTGGGGTAACACCTGTTGGCCGCGCTTAGCGCACCGGGTCGCAGCTGCCCGTGTGCCGCCCGTGCTGAGCAAAGCCTAGAGTATAAGATCTCTCCCTTTTCCCCAGGGACGGGTGAAACATTATCTGAGGCATTAGCCTGCTGCATGCTCTCTGCCATGCAAAGAGAAAACCTGGAGTAACAGGCAAATTTGGCCTTGGAGTACAGAATGAAGCAGGGCAAAGGCTAATAGAGTTTCGCCAAGAGAACACACTGGTCATAGCAAACACCCTCTTCTAACAACATGAGAGAAGACTCTACACATGGACATCACCAGATGGTCAACACCAAAATCAGATTGATTATATTCTTGCAGCCAAAGATGGAGAACTATACAGTCAGCAAAAACAAGACCGGAAGCTGACTATGGCTCAGCTAATGAACTCCTTTTGCCAAATTTAGACTTAAACTGAGGAAAGTAGGGAAAACCACTAGACCATTCAGGTATGACCTGGATCCAATGTGCAGCCTAGTGACTTGCCTTTTTGCAGATTATACCCCATCGTGAGCTATTATCAGATAGAGGCTGTAATTTCCTAGGCTACACCTGTATCCTTGTTGCTTATCCACTTTGCACACAGTAGTTTGTATCTGTTAATCCCATACCCCCCGATTTTCCCCTTCCCTCTTCTTCTCCCTTCACGAACGACGTTTGTTTTCTGTATCTGCAAGTCTGTTTCTATTTTGCGTATATGTCCATCTGTATTACTTTTTGGATTCTGCACATGAGTGAGATCACACAGTGTCCGTCTTTCCCTGACCGCCTTCGCTAAGTGTAGTAGCCTCCAGATCCTGCCACGCTGCTGCACGTGGCCGAGTGTTGTTCCTGTTAGCGGCTGAGCGGGTCTCCGTTGCCGCCTCTTCCTTCTCCGCTCATCCGTTGATGGGCACTTGGGCTGCTCCCGCGTCTTGGGTGTTGTAAAGAGCGCGGCTGAGCACACCAGGGTGCGTGTGTGTTCGCTTTCCCCCGTGTACCTGGGAGTGGAGCGCTGGGTCCAGGGTGCGTGTGTGTTCGCTTTTCCCCGTGTACCCGGGAGTGGAGCGCTGGGTCCGGGGCGCGTGCGTGTTCGCTTTCCCCCGTGTACCCGGGAGTGGAGTGCTGGGTCCGGAGTGCGTGCGTGTTCGCTTTTCCCTGTATACCCGGGAGTGGAGTGCTGGGTCCGGGGTGCGTGCGTGTTCGCTTTCCCCCGTGTACCCGGGAGTGGCGTGCTGGGTCCGGGGTGCGTGCGAGTTCGCTTTCCCCCGTGTACCCGGGAGTGGAGCGCTGGGTCCAGGGTGCCTGCGTGTTCGCTTTCCCCCGTGTACCCGGGAGTGGAGCGCTGGGTCCGGGGTGCGTGCGTGTTCGCTTTTCCCCGTGTACCCGGGAGTGGCGTGCTGGGTCCGGGGTGCGTGCGTGTTTGCTTTTCCCGTGTACCCGGGAGTGGAGCGCTGGGTCCGGTGGTTATTCTGCTTTACCCTCGCCTGTGGAAGAGCGTTGCACCCTGAGCCTGGACAGCCTGTGCGTCCCTGCTGCTGTCGGCGTCCCCGTGCGCGCTTTCTGCGTTTAGGGTGGTGGAAGCCGTGCTGGGGGGAGCACGCTCGTTCCCGGTTATTCCCCTCCCTCCAGTTTCCAGGTTGTGCCGAGTGAGACGCAGTCGCGGGAGGGGGCCTTCAGCCTGCAGTGGCGGCGTCCCAGAGCCGGCGGAGGCCGGCGGGCTTCGGGCTGGCTTGGCACCAGAGGGGAGCTCTTGGAGGACTTTGCTCACTTTTACTTCACCCCGGTGGAGGTTTGAACCTCTGATTCTGAAAACACAGTGTACCACCTCTGTTAGGAGGCTCTGAGACGCACGGGATCTGATTCGTGGACCTGCTAGCTGGTGGCTGGGTGACTGAAGCTGAGCAGGTATGAGAGCAAGGGAAGAAGGTGAAAACGTCCTGAGGGCTAATTTTACCACAGTCTTGATTTTCACAGATATTCCTCCCTCCCATCAGGATTCCTGTTATTGATGATTGGCCTTTATAGAAAATGCATAATTTCATTTTCATGTACCATTACTCACAAGTACAATCTCACTTGCACACAGAACTGTTAGAAAAAACTCCTGATGTTTTCTGAAATGATCCACAGTGTTCTTGAATTGTATTTTAGTTTGACCTGTTTTGAAGCCAACTCTCAATGCTAGTGATGTTCAGCAAATGTTCCCCATCTGGTTTATTGAAAGTTATTCTTATACAAAAATGAACAGCACCTGTTCTTTTGCTGGTTTATCTATGGTTTTGTTTTTTATTAAATAGTTTTGGGGTGTTATTTTTCCAACAAACTGACATATGGCTTTATAAAACCTGTGTTTGCTTTCTCAGGATGCACAGATTCTTAATCTCTCCCTACAGTGGAAGGTAGACTGCCCCTAGAGTTACATTTTTAGAGAAGCTATATTTTTAAACACGGATGGAAAAGCTTTCCTATAAGGGTCTTTTAAATCTCCTTCGTTTATCTCTGGTTGTGTGTTTGTTGTCATAAATCAACATTCATGATATTAGTAGGAACAGGGATTAATCTTCAAATAAGAATGCCTTAGAGTAGAGATAGTAAAACTGCAGAGTTGTAATGACTGTTTTGTACTTTTATTTGCTGGAGACTAATCTTAAAGAAGATTTAAATGGGATACTAAACAACCTTGTGATCGTTCAGAGACGTGGACTGTGTGCTGCTGATGTTTGTTTTCCATTTGAACAAGGCTTACGCAAAAATCTGGATAAAGATGCATTCAGCGCAGGTAGTTTTGCAGTTTGCCCCAGAGGCTGGAAGTTTGAATTTTGGTAGAAAGGGAGAGCTTGGTTAAATCCAGTCTTGGGTAGGGACTTTAAAGTACTGCTGAATAGTATAATTCCACATTTAGTTTTATAAATTGCTGAAGTGAGGAGCTGTGGCTTAGTCATTTTATTTGTAAGTTTGGTGTTTTTTTTTTTTTTTTTTTATGGTGATGAACAGGGAGGCCTGGCGTGCTGCGATTCATGGGGTCGCAAAGAGTCGGACACGACTGAGCGACTGAATGAATGGTACTTATTAAAGAAGATGTGTTGGTTTAAACCCAGGCATGGTGGTTTAGTCACCAAATTGTGTCCCACTCTTTGTGCCCCATCGACTGTAGCCTCCCAGGCTCCCCTGTTCATAGGATTCTCCAGGCAGGAGCACTGGGCCGCCCTTTCCTTCTCCAGGGGCTCTTCCTGACCCAGGGACTGAGCCCGGGTCCCCTGCACCACAGGCAGTTTCTTTACTGGCTGAGCCGCCAGGGGAGCCCCTAATGAAGACTAGATGAAGACTGATGAAGGTTGTGAATATTCAGTTTTTTTCCTTTATTAGTAAAATTAAGAACAGGTACAGTTTATAGTACATTTTCAATTAAAATATATCAGATTTTCATATTTACCTATAAAGTTATCACTAAAAACCTAGATATTATATAGAGTTGGAGAGCAGGAAGATATTATTTGAAATGTATGAAATCATTTTAGATTTTATATAGCTAAAATTAAATTATGTCAAAGCTGGATTAAATATAACCAGAAATTGGTAAATTATTTTATAGTTGAGTTATTTAAGAAGTTTATTATATGTCGGTGCCACTTAAGTTCTAGGCTAATCTAAAAAAGAAATGCTTTTTTTCTACCATCGTAACAGAAGACTTCTGTTCAAGTGAACCCACCCAAGGTCCTTGGAGGGTGAACTCTGGTTGGCAACACTGTACAATGAGAAAGCTTTTCAAAGTATTTGTTCTTTAGCTTTATTTTTATCACAAACTAGTACATGCTTGCTGTAGAGAATTGTAAAATTACAGAAGAGCACAGATAAAAAAGTCAAAATCGTTTATGGTCACATTGAATAGAACTATCTACTGTTTTGCCATTTTATTATTTTATTGAAGTGTAATTCATTTACATGATTATTAGTTTCAGCTGTAGCACTTAATATTTGATATTTTTATACACTACAACATTCAAAAAACGAAGATCATGGCATCTGGTTCCGTCATTTCATGGCAAATACATGGGGAAACAATGGAAACAGTGACAGATTTTATTTTCTTGGGATCCAAAATCACTGCAGATGGTGACTGCAGCCACAAAATTAAATGACGCTTACTCCTTGGAAGAAAAGCTATGACAAACCTAGGTAGCATATTAAAAAGCAGAGACATCAATTCGCCAACGAAGGTCTGTCTAGTCAAAGTTATGGTTTTTCCTGTGGTCATGTATGGATGTGAGAGTTGGATCATAAAGAAGACTGAATGCAAAGAATTGATGCTTTTGGGCTGTGGTGTTGGAGAAGACTCTTGAGAGTCCCTTGGACTGCAAGGAGATCCAACCAGTCCATCCTAAAGGAGATCAGTCCTGAATATTCATTGGAAGGACTGATGCTGAAGCTGAAGCTCCAATACTTTGGCCACCTGATGTGAAGAGCTGCCTCATTGGAAAAGACCCTGATGCTGGGAAAGATTGAGGGCAGGAGGAGAAGGGGATGACAGAGGATGAGATGGTTGGATGGGGTCACTGACTCGATGGACATGAGTTTGAGTAAACTCCGGGAGATGGTGATGGACAGGGAGGCCTGGCGTGCTGCGATTCATGGGTCGCAGAGAGTCGGACACGACTGAGCAGCTGAACCACCCCACCACCTTACCAAATGGCCGCCTCAGAGTCTATGCCCTCCCACCATGCGGTTACAGTTACTGCAGCGCTCCTGGTCACTGACTCGATGGACATGAGTTTGAGTAAACTCCGGGAGATGGTGATGGACAGGGAGGCCTGGTGTGCTGCGATTCATGGGTCGCAGAGAGTCGGACACGACTGAGCAGCTGAACCACCCCACCACCTTACCAAATGGCCGCCTCAGAGTCTATGCCCTCCCACCATGCGGTTACAGTTACTGCAGCGCTCCCGAGGCTGAGCCCGGAGGTGTTCCCGCCGTCCCCGCGGCTCCCCTGCTCATCACGGCACCCGTTCCTCTTCATCCCCTGCACCCATTCCTCCAGCCCTCACTCCTGTCTCCCCTGCCGGCTGCTGGCTGGTTCTCTTATCTGTGAAGTCTTTCTGTTTGTTCTGTTTTGTTGGTTTGTTTTGGTTTTTGGAAAACGGCAATGAGATATCACCCCACACTTGTTAGCATGGCAATTATCATAAAGACAAGAAATAAACAAGTGTTGGTGAGGATGTGGATTAAAGGGAACTCCTGTGAAATGTTGGTTGGGATGTAAATTGGAACATCCACTATGGAAAACAGTACGGAGGTTTCTCAAAAATTAAAAAGTGAATTACGATACGATCCAGCGGTTCCACTTCTGCGTGTTTATCTGAAGGAAACAAAAACATAATTTGGAAAGTTATGTGCACCCCGGTGTTCATAGCAGCGTTACTTACAGTGACCTAGATGTGGACGCAACCTAACTGTCCATCAGTAGATGAACAGGCAAGAAAAATGTGTATACACACAGTGGAATATTATTCAGCCATAAAAAGAAGGAAATCTCGCCATCTTTTTACAACATGGATAGACTTGGAAGGTATTATGCCAAGTGGAATAAGTCACATAGAGAAAGACGGATGTATGATTTCACGTAAACGTACCATCTGTTATACCATGTTAATTACTGTGAATACAAATTAAATGTTGAACTTTAACAGAATGAGAATATCCCCTTCCAGATTCTATTCTTTTTTTATCTTTTTTAAAATTATGTTTTCTAAGTAATGGATCTAGCTGAACAAAAATCTTCAATACATTTTTTAAATACTGAACTCCTTCATCTGGCACTTTTGCTGAATTTATTTTCAATGTTTTAGGTTGAAGGTTTTTGATAGACACCTTATTTCAGGTTAAGGAAACTCCCTTGCATTCCTAAGAATTCTTTATACTTTTAGAAATGAATGGATATTACAGGGTATCAGAAGGTTTTTGTTTTTATTAAGTTGATCATATAATTTTTTAAAATGGTTTTTAAAAGTTTTTTTTTAAGTTCTACTTTATTAGCAAATTTTAATTATATAATACGGTGTTATGAACCACAGTTATCTTTAGATCCTCAGACCTTATTTATCTTTAAGTTAAAATTTGTGCTCTTTTAACCAACCTCCCCCTATTTCCCCTACCCTCAGCTCCAGGCGACCGTTGTTCTTCTCTGTTTCTACGTGTTCAGTTTTTTAAGTCTAGTTGATTTATGCTGTTGTGTTAATTTACGCTGTACGGGAGAGTGAGTCAGCTGTACGTATGTGTACAATCTTTGTATTCTGTCCCATAAGGTTCATCTACTGATATCCCGGAGAGGGTTTTGTGTGCACTTGGAAGAATGGGTGCTTTGCTGCTGTTGAGCGGAATGTCCCTGGGCTGCATCTGATCAAGCGCAGTTTCCTTACCGGCTCTCTCTCTGGCTGCCTACCCGTTGCTGGAAGCAGGGCTGATATCCCGACTGCCGTCGTACTGTCTGTCTCTCTCTTCAGGTCTGTTAATATGTGCGTATTCTATACTTCTTTTCTCCTGGGTTAGGTGCGTGAGTATTTACGAGCGCTGCATTCTTTTAATCAGTGGACGCTTTTATCGTCGTATAAGGACCTTCTTTGTCTCTTGGTACAGCTGTTGGCGTCAGGTCTCCGGTGTGGTCCGCTTCTGCTGTATTTTGGTTTCCATTTGCTGTGGATTATCTCCTTTCATCTCTACTTTCAGACCAGGCGCGCTTGAAGCTGAAGTGAATCTCTTGTGGGCGTGGCTGCAGGCAGCGTGTAGTTGAGCCTGTCCTGGTGTCTCAGTCCTGATTCACGGGGCCACTCTCTGTCTCTGTCGCATTAGAGCCTTTATCCGCTTGCATGCGCGGTCGTTAGCGGCAGCCGCGGCTCTGCCGCTGCTTGTGAAGGGCTCGGGCTGTCTGCAACCCCTCCTCCCCCGTGCTCTCTCCCTCTGTGATTTGCTGGCTGCAGAGGTCTGCCGCGGCTCCTTTCTCCTCGCCGCCCGTGGCTCTGGAGCCCGAAGCCCGCGCCCCGCGGGGAGCCGGGCGGGGGGCGGGGGCGGTTTCTGGCGAGTGCGTGTCCTGCCGCGCGCGCCCGGCTGGGTCGCCGCTGGCCGCTGCCGCTGTGCCCGCTGCCCCTGCGCCCGCTGCCCCTGCGCCCGCTGCCCCTGCGCCCGCTGCCCCTGCGCCCGCTGCCGCTGTGCCCGCTGCCCCTGTGCCCGCTGCCCCTGCGCCCGCTGCCCCTGCGCCCGCTGCCCCTGTGCCCGCTGCCCCTGCGCCCGTCACGGGCTGCGGTCCTGCGGGGCTTGGAAAGGCAGGCCTGCGCTGCCGGGGCCGGGCGCCTGTGCGAGCTGCTCCGCGGCTTCTGGGTGTCTCGAGAGCGGCTCACTCTGGGCGGCGGGCCGTTGCGGGCGCTGCCGCGGGCGGGCCTCCGGGCCCCCTCTCTCCTGCGGTGCTTTCTTCTTCCTGAAACTCTCTCCGGGCTTGCGGTGCCAGGCGCATCCGATGCTCTTCTTCCTGCTTGGTTGGAGGCTCTTTTTCCATTTCCTTTGAACTGGGTCCTCCTTTCCCACCAGGATTCCATGTTTCACAGTTTCCTGGGTTCAGTCCTAGACCATCTCTTTTTCTGTATATATGCCCACTTCTTAAGTGATTTCGTAAAGCTCTGTAGCTTCAGGTATCATGCATTTAGTAAATCTCGCAGCTTTATCTCTGGCCCAGAGTTGTCTGTTACACTCCAAACTCTTCTTTTCAACATCTTTATTGAGTTATTTTTTTAACACTTCTTTCCACATCCATTTAAAAAATCTTTTATCATTCCTTCATATTTATGATTTTCTTTACTATATTTTTCATCAGTTTTTTGTCCTCTGAGTATATGTTTAAGATGGTTTATAGCATTGTTGATTTTATTTTCTGTATCTACATTTCTGCTCTTTTATTTTTATTATGAAATTTTATTGTGCTCTAAATTTTTCTCTTTTTAAATCCCTTTTCATCTTAATCATTCCTTGTTTTAAATATTATTGATATTTTAAATCTTAGCAAATTCTTAAGGCTTTACCCCCTATATCATTAAGACGGTCATCTATCTTTCCAATATGTCCCAGTTTTCCTGATATTTCCTTCTGGATATTGTATTAGTAGGTTTTCCGTCTGTGTGTCTAGGATGTTTTTTCCCCTGGTTCTGCTCCCAGCTTATGCAGTGGCTTTCAGATTCTAACTGATGTTTGTCTGCGCTGTTCCTCAACTTTGAACAGGGTACATTTTGTTTGGTCTTGATGGTTTATTTATTTAGCAAACGCATGAATTTCTACTTCTGTGGATGCCAGCTGACGTTGGTGTGCTGCGTGTTTGGGTGTGGGTCCTCTCTGCTCCACGTGGACTTGCATACCTTCCGTGTTCTTCGAGATATGCAGGTGGGCAGAAAGAAATTATTTGTCAGCTCCCAGTGAAATTCCAAGTTTCTGGGAAAATATCACCTAGAGAAACTTCGCTTTACTGATGAGATACTTTTTCATAACCTATATGATGAGTATCTGCTTTTTCTGAACAAATGTGAATCCACAGTTCCCAGTATGTTTTGAATTCAGGTTTCTTCTTTTTGTGTCCATCCATATCACTTTCTTTATGGAGATTAGAGTCTTCTATGTACAGCGCATTACCATGTGTCCTTTACTTGCAGTCTGGACGTCTTCTGGGAGTTCCTGACTCTGAATGGATGTGTATAAAACATCAATATATGTTGCTGTGTAGCTGCCTTTTTGAGGAGGAATCCCAGCTACCAAATTTTTTTTTTTTTTTTTTTAGACGCAGAATCTTTGACCTGGGGAAGGAAGGAAGATTTCTTCCTTCCTCATTTTTCAAAGCTTCTGTTTCCTGAGACCAATTTCTTTCCCTCAGGTGGATCAGTATAGCTTTGTTGTTGCTGTTATTAACTGTCCACTTCCACTTGCTTTGTATTTATTGGAGATTCCTCTCAAGTTTTTTCACTGAGTTGTTTGTTTGTCCATCTCAGTTCTTGTTATTGGGATTTTTAAAGTATTTTTCCACTTTCTCTTTGTAGCTATGTTAGTAAGTATTTGAGAGAGTCTATTCAGGAGATGGTAGCCAGATGTCACTTTGTGTATGAGGAAGAAAACTGTTTTGAACATATTTTTGATAGAATTCTTTTTGAAATGTAATCTACACCCTCCCATCCATTTTATCCTTGCCTAATGAAAACAATTTTTGGCAAGTTGGCATCATCATTTTTGGAATCAATTATTGTAATTTGGTGTAGATTCAATTATAGATTAGTTTGTGTGACTAAAACCTAAACATGTAGTGACCTTCTTGTGACCTTGAAACTTGCTTTTTTTTTTTTAAGTCCTTGATCTCAGCTTGCTCTGTGGTCCTTGCCT
Organism: Cephalophus harveyi; assembly: GCA_006410635.1. Classification (NCBI taxonomy): domain Eukaryota; kingdom Metazoa; phylum Chordata; class Mammalia; order Artiodactyla; family Bovidae; genus Cephalophus; species Cephalophus harveyi. The sequence goes on along the minus strand of SJYT01000839.1, from coordinate 312,868 downwards.
CTTTCTCGAGAGGACAGCGCGCCGCGTGGGGCTGGGCGGCCTCCTGAGCTGTGCAGCACTGTTAGCTTTCTGCAAAATTAATAAGTGAATCAAAGGCTGACTCAGATCTCCCAAATGCTTTTTTTTAACTCCAGAAAATCATCATATTCTCTGTTGCCATGAGTGTTCTTTGATTTTTCACACCAGTGAGATATGCTTTATTAATATAATAGAGCACAGCCGGCTTCTTCTGAGCTTTTATCCTTATTTTAAAGATTCTCGGCACCGTTCACGGAGCACGCGGGGAAGCCCTGTCCTCACTCTCCATTGCCTGTCTGCCTCCAGGGCCCTGTCACTAATTCCGCGACAGTGGTGCCATTCCCACCCTGGCAACTCCAGTCTCAGATAGCCTCTACAGTTAACGTCCACCTGGTAACGTGTTCATGTCCAAGTCATGACATTAGAAGCCCACCGACCAGCTTTCTGGAAGAAAGATTGTGTCAGAACATAATAAAGATAGATGAGTGAGAGTCAGACATTTCCATCCTCGAGAAAAGCCTGCTTCTACTTCCTCACTGCATTTCCTTTATTCCTTCCCTAAGTCATAGTCCCCCAAGTTGGAGGTCATGAAATTTAACAAGAGAATTTGAAAATTGGAGGCTTTGTTAACATTTGGAGCCTCTAGTTTTTATTGCTTGATATAAAACTTACTCATGTTAGGTGTGGAATACACATATGTCAAGGAACTTTGAAGAGACCTGAGTAATTTGAACCATGTATCTCTATTCCTAGTGAAAAGTGAAAACACCCCAGAGGAGGTCTTATGTGGAGTAAACCAGGTCTGGAAATGGTCTGCATTGAAAGACCTGACAGCCTTTTGATGTCTGATTCTTTGATTTGGCCTTTTCTCTGTAAAGGGGTGCTGTGTGATTATAATTAGAAACATTTCGAGTTCTTTACCTAGGAGTTAATTGCTCCAAATTGGCTCTATTGTGAGTGATCCTGTAGCTTTGCTTGGTAGTGGGGTTTGAAGTTATTATTGAGGAGATGCTCCCTGTGCGGCAGGGAAAGTTTGGTCACACCCCTAATGGGAAGTCACTTGTCTTGCAGGATTGGCTGTGATGTGAACATGCATTTATTATGTATTTAAAATGTTTCATTTTAATGATTTTCTAAGTAGTTAATGTGATATAATAGTTTGGTTTTCTTGAAAATTGTGCCATTATGTTTGAAGTTGGAAACTATGGATGAGTAAGTAAGAAACCTATATGCAGGTCAGGAAGCAACAGTTAGAACTGGATATGGAACAACAGACTGGTTCCAAATAGGAAAAGGAGTACATCAATGCTGTATATTGTCACCCTGCTTATTTAACTCATATGCCGAGTACATCATGAGAAACGCTGGGCTGGAAGAAGCACAAGCTGGAATCAAGATTGCCGGGAGAAATATCAATAACCTCAGATATGCAGATGACACCACCCTTGTGACAGAAAGTAAAGAGGAAATAAAAAGCCTCTTGATGAAAGTGAAAGAGGAGAGTGAAAAAGTTGGCTTAAAGCTCAACATTCAGAAAACGAAGATCATGGCATCTGGTCCCATCACTTCATAGGAAATAAATGGGGAAACAGTGGAAATGGTGTCAGACTTTATTTCTTGGGGCTCCAAAATCACTGCAGATGGTGATTGCAGCCATGAAATTAAAAGACTCTTATTCCTTGGAAGGAAAGTTATGACCAACCTAGAGAGCATATTCAAAAGCAGAGACATTACTTTGCCAACAAAGGTCCATCTAGTCAAGGCTATGGGTTTTTCCAGTGGTCGTGTATGGATGTGAGAGTTAGACTGTGAAGAAAGCTGAGCGCAGAATAATTGATGCTTTTGAACTGTGGTGTTGGAGAAGACTCTTGAGAGTTCCTTGGACTGCAAGGAGATCCAACCAGTCTATCCTAAAGGACATCAGTCCTGGGTATTCATTGGAAGGACTGATGCTGAAGCAGAAATTCCAATACTTTGGCCACCTCATGCAAAGAGCCGACTCATTGAAAAAGACCCTGATGCTGGGGAAGATTGAAGGCGGGAGGAGAAGGGGGCAGCAGAGAATGGGATGGTTGGATGGCATCACCAATGCAATGAATATGAACTTGGGCAAACTTCGGGAGATGGTGAGGAGCGGGGAGGTGTGGTGTGCCGCGGCCCACGTGGAGACGCCTGGGCACCTGGATGCAACCACCAGGTGGGAGGCCCTGCCAGAGTTTCACCGCCTCGTTTCTTCGGCGACTTGAGACGTTCTCGGCTCTGCACTGATACAAACATTTGCATCGTCTTGAGCAAAGTTACCGCTGTGCTTTGGGAAGCTGTGAATGTCATGTTCTTCTTGAAAACAGCTTTCTTAAGTATGGCTGCTGGGGTGGTGGGGACCCATCTGTTCTCTTTTCTGCTTGAGCATCTGAAACCACTTTCGCCGGGGAGCGGTCAGAGCTCCCGTTTCATCGTGAGCGTTCCTGAGCATCAGCAGGCATGCCGGCACGGCCCTGCTCCCAGAGGCAGGCTGGGCGCGCGGCGAGAGGACAGGCAGCTGCGGCGGCCTCGCTTCCAGCCGAGCAGGGGGCCTCCGGCTCGGCCCTCCTCTGCAGCGCGGCTTCGTGGGCTTCTGCATTCCTTCTCGCTGCCTCAAAGAGTGTCTGTCTAATGTGACTGTCAGAGGGCCTCCTTGGCAGAGACGGTTGTGACACTATTTCACACAATAGGTTGAATTTGGAACATGAGATCTTTAGGCTTTTGGATGTTTTCTTCAAGAACTAAGTTTGCAAAACTCGTACTTTTTAGCTTCTTGAGTTTTACCATAATCAAGATTGATTTTAGCAATGGGATGTGGTGAAATAAATGGGATCCTGATGAGGAATTGATACTAATACAGTATAGCAATACTTTGTTTAATGTTTTATGGTCAGCAAATGATTTAAAAACACATTCCCTTAATGTAGCCTCAGAAGAACTCTGTGTGGTTGGTGGTTGTTATCTGCGATTTCAAGGGAGAAGCTGAGGCATGTGAAGGAGGGGAAGGATGCAGCGTAGCGGGCGGGTGAGCCCCCTCTCGCCGCGGAGGAGCTGGCTGCGGCGCTCGCGCTCTGGGCCAGTCGGGGGCGGCGGGGCCGGAGGCCAGTGCACCGCATGCGGCCCGCAGGCCCACTCCCAGCAGAAGGCGGCATCTTGTGACTGAAGGAAAACATGTCATCGGTGTGGGCTTCTCTCTCCCCCTCCCGAGAGGTAATCACGCATTTCCCGTTCACATTTTCTACTTGTACCACATCTTTCAAAGGCTGTGTTACCTCCTTGAAATCATAGCTGATCTTCATTAGGAGGAATTCTCTTCAAGGAGACTTGTCTGTCCCCTATGCAAACAGACTTTTGATACTCGTAACCGAGCAATTTATCACGCAGACCGGGATGCGCGTGAATCCCACAGCCGGAATCTCAGGTTAGTCCCAAATTCTCACTCCCCCACTGTATGTGCTTTAACGTGGAACGTTGTAATTCCAAAACAGATGTCACACACTTTTCTTTTTCTAACTTCTGCTTTTAAGGCTCTAAATTGTTTTAAGAAATGCTGAGATTGTATCCTACAAATTTTTATATGTCCTGTTTTCCTTGTGATTCATTTACAAGTATAATTAGTTCATGATCTTCAGTATGATTTCTTATTAGACAGAAATTACCTCATGGTGTGTTTTCCACTTTCCAAAGAAATGCCCTTTATCCCCTCTCAGCAGGCAGAGATGGGAAACAGGGATGCATACACCCACACGCCTGGATGTGGGTTTCTATTCACGTACGTACACCAACACACATAGCTACCTCTGCTTCCACATTTAGCTAAACATATAAGCGCCACGAATTCACACTAAGTCCAGCTCCAGGGAGATGCCACAGGTTAGCCTCTCCTCATGCCCTCTTCCCTTCTCTGACAGAGAGAAACCTGACTTCCGATATCTGTAAAGTTGTTAGCGCCAAGCTTGAATTCCAGGAGGTGGTTTCTGAATGTATAAACCATACCTCTGGGAAGAAGAACCCTGAAGCCCTGGTTTAATTCTTCTCTGAGCTCTCTCTGTCCTGAGTCTTGTGCTCCGAGTATCGTCTTCGGAAGTTAGCCCGGCTATTTCTTCTCGCTCCTCCTCTGCGTGGTTATGTGATTAATCATCTGAAGTGTGCCCAGGCTTTTTATGGTGGTGTTTCACCCTAGAATTTCCCTCCTCCGTCCTGTTTTGTTTATTCTTTCCTTTTCACTCAGTGGAATGTGAGCATGGTTTTAAGAATCAGACCTGGACCGCAAGGCGCGATTGCAGAGCACCGTCCCCCAGCGCCGCTCTGCTCCCAGCCTCCCTGCAGACGGCCGGTCTCCTCAGCCTCTGGCCAAGCCTCTCTGTGCGTATTTTGCACAAATGAGCTCTTAGATTTTCTCTCCATTCGTGCACTTTCCTTTTTCCCTTAATTATAAACTGGCAGTCAGTCACTGCTCTTTCATTGGCACAGTATACTCATGTGCAGATGAAGCTTAGTTTGCAATTGCTGTCCTGCCTGTGGACCTGGAGACTGTGTCCAGTATTCGCAATGATGAATGATGCTGAGAAGAATAACTGTGTAGATATATATTTTTGCAGTCTTTGAAATTTATATTGAGGATAACTTTAGAAATGAGAATGCTGGGTGAAAAGACAAACATATTTGTAGTTTTCTTGAGTATTGCCAAAGTCCCCTTCATGACGTTTGCACTGATTCAACATCTACGGGCTATGTATTAGGATGACTTTTGACTTACAGTCTTCCAAGTAGAACGTGCTGTTCTGTTTTAAATTTTTTGAAGTTCTGCTAGGTGATAAGCAGTTTCTCAATATTGTCTTAATTTGCTTTCTCTTTGTGAGAGTAAACGTATTTTCGTATATTTAAGGGTTATTGTAACAGCCTTTAAGCTGGCTTTAGAAAAGGCAGAGGAACCAGAGATCAAATTGCCAACATCTGCTGGATCATGGAAAAAGCAAGAGAGTTCCAGAAAAACATCTACTTCTGCTTTATTGACTATGCCAAAGCCTTTGACTGTGTGGATCACAATAAACTGTGGAAAATTCTTCAAGAGATGGGAATACCAGACCACCTGACCTGCCTCTTGAGAAACCTATATGCAGGTCAGGAAGCAACAGTTAGAACTGGACATGGAACAACAGACTAGTTCCAAATAGGAAAAGGAGTCCGTCAAGGCTGTATATTGTCACCCTGCTTATTTAACTTATATGCAGAATACATCATGAGAAATGCTGGACTGGAAGAAACACAAGCTGGAATCAAGATTGCCGGGAGAAATATCAATAACCTCAGATATGCAGATGACACCACCCTTATGGCAGAAAGTGAAGAGGAACTAAAAAGCCTCTTGGTGAAAGTTCCTTTGACTGTGTGGATCACAATAAACTGTGGAAAATTCTTCAAGAGATGGGAATACCAGACCACCTGACCTGCCTCTTGAGAAACCTATATGCAGGTCAGGAAGCAACAGTTAGGACTGGACATAGAACAACAGACTGGTTCCAAATAGGAAAAGGAGTACGTCAAAGCTGTATATTGTCACCCTGCTTATTTAACTTCTATGCAGAGTACATCATGAGAAACACTGGGCTGGAAGAAGCACAAGCTGGAATCAAGATTGCCGGGAGAAATATCAATAACCTCAGATATGCAGATGACACCACCCTTATGGCAGAAAGTGAAGAAGAACTAAAGAGCCTCTTGATGAAAATGAAAGAGGAGAGTAAAAAAGTTGGCTTAAAGCTCAACATTCAGAAAACGAAGATCATGGCATCTGGTCCCATCACTTCATGGCAAATAGATAGGAAAACAGAGGAAACAGTGGCTGACTTGATTTTTCTGGGCTCCAAAATCACTGCAGATGGTGATTGCAGCTATGAAATTAAAAGATGCTTACTCCTTGGAAGGAAAATTATGGCCAACCTAGATAGTGTATTAAAAAGCAGAGACATTACTTTGCTGACTAAGGTCTATCTAGTCAAGGCTATGGTTTTTCCTGTGGTCATGTATGGATGTGAGAGTTGGACTATAAAGAAAGCTGAGCACCGAAGAATCGATGCTTTTGAACTCTGGTGTTGGAGAAGACTCTTAAGAGTCCCTTGGACTGCAAGGAGATCCAACAAGTCCATCCTAAAGGAAATCAGTCCTGGGTGTTCATTGGTAGGACTGACATTGAAGCTGAAACTCCAGTACTTTGGCCACCTGATGCGAAGAGCTGACTCATTTGAAAAGATCCTGATGCTGGGAAAGATTGAGGGCAGGAAGAGAAGGGGACGACAGAGGATGAGATGGTTGGATGGCATCACTGACTTGATGGACATGGGTTTGGGTGGACATGGGTTTGAGCTGGTGATGGACAGGGAGGCCTGGCGTGCTGCGGTTCATGGGGCTGCAAAGAGTCAGACACGACTGAGTGACTGAACTGAACTGATGCTGAGAAGTGATCCCTCATCTTCAATTTTCTGGAAGAGTTTATGTATAATTGGTAAATGTTTTATATGTTTGGTAGAAATCATCAGTGAAGACATCTGGGCCTAGAATTTTCTTTGTGGGAAGGTACAAACTAGACGGTATTGCTCATTGCTATTTTACATAGACAACATTAACTTGGGTTCTTACATATTAGCTTTTCTTTTTAAAACATCACGTAAATGTTAAAGTCTGTCAGTTTTTATCTGAAAAACTCTACTTTACCAAAATTCTTGGAAGGATTTTGTTGGTTATACAACCCTAGGTTTACAGCCATTTTCTCTCGGCATTCTGGAAATACTATTGTTTGGTTTTCTAACTGTAAGTGTTGCTGGCGTCAGATTGAGTAATGTGCTCATTTTTTTTCTCAGACTGCTTTTCTATTTCTTTTGGTGTCCTGAAGTTTTACTCCTGACCGCAAACTTCAAATTTTAAAAATATGTATATTTACTTATTTGGCTGAGCTGGGTCTTAGTTGCAGCACCTGGGATCTTTCTTGTGGTATGCGGGATCTTTTTAGTTGTGGCATATGGGATCTAGTTCCCTGGCCAGGGATTGAACCCAGGCCCCCTGCATTGGGAGCTCAGAGCCTAAGCCAGGGACCACCAAGGAAGTCTCCAAATTTTTCTTGTTTGGTACAAATCCTTATATCTGTGGGTTCATATATTTCATCTGTTCTTGAAAAATATTTATCTTCAAATATTTTCTGTATTTCATTCTTTTTAAAAATGTCTCCATTGATCAGGATAAAAAATTTTTAGATCTTACCTTTATACCTGCTTTTACCTTCTCATATTTCCCTTCTTGTCTCTCTGTTATTCATTCTGTTTTGTTTTTTCAGCTCTATCTTCTAGTTTAGTACTTCTTAAACTTGAAAACGCCTATTAATTACCAAAGAATCTTGTTAAACTACAAAATCCTTAAAAAAATATATTTGTTTGGCTACACTGGGTCTCAGCTGCAGCACTCAGGACCTTCGATCGTCATTGGGGCACGCAGAATTTTAAGTTGCAGCATGTGAGCTCTTACCTGTGGCACGTGGAATCTAGTTCCCTGACCAGGGATCAAATCTGGGACCCCTGCATTGGGACCATGAACAAATGGACCCAATAGCTTAGCTACTGGACCACTAGGGAAGTCCCTAAAATTCAAATTTGATTCAGTAGTTTTGGATAGGGCCTGAGAGTCTACATTTCTAACAAGTTCCCAGGGTGATGATGCTGCTAATCCAAGGACCATACTTAAATGAGCAGCTTTTTTATTGATTCATCTCTTTTCAGTTGTGTTTGATTTGCTTTTAGCTCCCTCCAATTAGTTTTTGTTTTAATCATTGTATTTTTTTTTTATTTCTATAAGTTCTGGATGGTTATCCTTCAAAACTGACCATTCTAGTGTCTTGTTGCTTGTTAATTTTTATAATGCCATCTTTTATTTCATTGAACATTTACACACATGTGGTTAGTTTACATTTTGTGGCTAATATCAGAGGTCCTTGGACCTATAAAGATATTGTTTATGTTGACTGTTGCTCATGGTGGTCTGTTTCTCTGTGTTTTGTGATCTCACATTGTGAGCTTGTGTTTGGATGAATCTATGGAAAATCTGGAGGCTGAAATTGAGGATACTTTCTTCCAGAAACAATTTGCATTTGCTTCTGTCCAGAGAGGTCCAGAATAGGATAGCAACTTGGGACCAGGTCCCTAACATACCAGAATCTTAGGTTGCCTTACCTTGACCCTGGGTTAATATCTAACTTACCAAATGTGATGCTAATATTGGCATTTGCCTTTAGCACAACTCCACCTTTCCTGTCCATTCACCATGCCTAAGAGGACAGTTTTGTTTTGTGGCCTCTTTGAGATTTCCCTTCCCACAAGTCCCAGCAATGCAATGAAAATTGTTTCACATTGAATCTCATTGTTTAAAAGCACAAGGTTCCCCTGAGTTTTGATGTCTTAGTGATTTAGTGCATAGAAGCTTAATTCATATTTTGAAGCCGATCCCTAAAACCTTGTCTGCATTTTCAAAACAACTGAGGATTTGTAGATATGAAGATACATGCAGGAGTGTACATGATCAGTCGTGTCTGACTCTTTGTGACCCCTTGGACTGTAGCCTGCCAGGCTCTTCTGTCAATGGGATTTCCCAGGCAAGAATACTGGAATGAGTTGCCATTTCCTCCTCCAGGGGAATCTTCCCAAACCCAGAAATCAAACCTGCCTCTCCTGCATTGCCGGCAGGTTCTTGACCACTGAGCTGCTGGGGAAGCCTGTGAAGATATGTAGGGACCGGTCTGTAGCAGCAAGTACAAAGGGAAAGAAGAGCAGCTGGAGAGTGAGAGAAGGTTGTTTTTTGTTTGCTGTACTGGGTCTTCATTGCAGCATGTGGGCTTAGCTGCCCTGAGGCATGTGGGATCTTTGTTCTTAGTTTCCGTTCAGTTCAGTTCAGTCGCTCAGTCGTGTCCGACTCTTTGCGACTCCATGAATCGCACACGCCAGGCCTCCCTGTCCATCACCATCTCTCGGAGTTCACTCAGACTCACGTCCATTGAGTCCGTGATGCCATCCAGCCATCTCATCCTCGGTCGTCCCCTTCTCCTCTTGTCCCCAGTCTCCCCCAGCATCAGAGTGTTTTCCAATGAGTCAACTCTTCGCATGAGGTGGCCAAAGTACTGGAGTTTCAGCTTTAGCATCATTCCTTCCAAAGAAATCCCAGGGTTGATCTCCTTCAGAATGGACTGGTTGGATCTCCTTAGTTTCCGTACCAGGGATTGAACCTATGTTCAATGCTTTAGAAGGGGGATTCTTTACCACTGGACCACCAGAGAAGTCCCAAGAGAATTTGTTTTGCACATAACTTCTAACAAAAGCTTGTGAATGTGCCTTAGCCATGCCCTGTAAGTGTCAAAATAAAGAGCATTCTAAAATTTAAAAATTAAATAAATAAATAAAAGCACTAGGTACCTTGTTCACTCCACCTGAACTAAAACCCTGACTCTCAATTTCCAGGCACCATGTAAGGTCCTTTAATTTTTGTGCAACTCTAGGAAAGTGAAGAAACTTTCCAAAATAGGGTTGAGATCTCATTTCTTTCCACTCTGATGAGCAGGGATTCAGGGAAAGATTTTATTCAGGTTAGAAAAATAATAGGGTGTTTCTTAACATCATTGTGTGATGAAATAAAATTCATAATCACCAAATCACAGTAAAGGATAATCCTTAAAAGTAGATATATTCAGCTTAATGATAAACTTTCCTTTTGTTCTTAATTTTCTCATCTTGCTGCCAGTGAAATGATCCACAGACCAACACTTGAGTACTAATACTACACAGCATGAGGGCAGGTTTATGGGAAACAGCAGAGAGAAAGGAAGATCTCTTTCTGGAAAGGAAACCAAGCCCCGATAAAAATAAAAATGGGTGGGAGCAGGCTGAAACACTCAGATTATTTGTGAAATTGTCAGGCTCTGTGCCAAGACTTGCACACATGAAATAAGAGAGGAGACAAATACAAACACCCAGAAACTGCCTACTCCTTGGTTGGGGACGGCGGTCAGAGGTGTACACTCATGCCTCACACCTGGCATATTTGGTTCCCACAGTGCACCGCGGCTCCAGGATGGCATTTTTTGAGGACATTCCGCTGCTCCTGCGAGCTGGACTCCTGCCAATTGAAAGATGTCCTTGTGAGTCTGAGTGAACTCCGAGAGATGGTGATGAACAGGGAGGCCTGGCGTGCTGCGATTCATGGGGTCGCAAAGAGTCGGACACGACTGAGCGACTGAACTGAACTGAACTGAATGAACCCTCTTAATCGTCAGCTCCATCTTCAGGCAACTGTCCATACACTTCCCCTCAGGGCTCACTTCCTGATAGCTTTTCTGCTTGATTCCTTAGCCTAGAATAATTTTTCTAATTCACTCAGGGCTGAAGTCCTGAAAATGGCTATTGTTATTCATAACTATTACAGTCATTATTGAAATGCACAAGTAGATTGAAACATCTTTCTAGCTGACTGGACCCCTCTCAGGTGTGGGGATGTAGCTGGGAGTGTTTGTATGTGCCTTTAAAGTTTACTTAACTTGGGCCAAATTTACCTTTATCCTTTTGTGTTGTCCCAGAAAGGTCATACTTCAAGGTGTTTCTAAGTCCTTCTTCATGAATTTATGCTGAAGTTTTATTAAGTTATACGGTAATAAAAAGAATGAAGTCTCTGTTCCTAACCAGTTTCAGAATTCAGAACTTACACACCCCGGGTGTACTTCCTCCCTGTAAAAGAGAGACATCCCACTGCATGTTATAAAACCCTTTCCTGTGCAAAAGGACAGAGATCATTGCCCAACTCATAAATATTTAAGGGAAGAAAATGTCTACAGATGTCAGCCGATTGTTTTTATTTGTTCAAAGAAATGGTTTTCGCTTGATTATAATTGTATATACTAAGGCTTTGTGCCAAAGGACAAGAAAGCTTGGCCTCTGCCCTCTAGGAACTCTTAGTTATGGGGAGGCCAGGAACCATATAAACAATGACCACAGAGTCCAGATGGAGTTGATGGGGTTCTTGGAGGGTCACAGGGAAAGTGAACAGCAGGCACTTGAAACTGTGGCTTTGGGTCTTGGAAATTTTCTAAGGGACTTAGAAATTCTAAAGTTATTCCAGGGACTTTCCTGGAGGTCCGGTGGTCAAGACTCCACACTCTCAATGAAGGGGGCATGAGTACAATCCCTGGTTGGGGAAGTAAGATCTCACATGCCACGCGGCACAGCCGACAAAAAAAAAAAGTTCATGTACGTGGAGATATGTCTCATGAGCAGTTGCAGATAGGGTTTGGGAGTCTTAAAGTATAACTGAAGCACGCAGGTAACTGAGGCTGTGGCTCCACTGGCCCAGGAGCCCATGTAGCAGAGAAGAAACGAAAGCTGAAGGCAGTATAACATTTCAGAGGTTGGCTTATGGGTAGTCTCATTTCTTCCCACTGTCTCTCTTAGAACACAGCTTTATCTTCTGCATTAAGTAAGTATATGGAGACACACCTTAACCCCAACAGGCAGTAAGAGGGGCAGTATCTTAATCCAGGAAGTCTGGGTGTCTTAAGTCTGGCCCCAAACCAGGGTGGGCTGACAAACAGCGGGGGGGACACTCCTTAACTGGGGCATTTGTGACTGGAAGGTAGAGGGGAATCAGTGACCTGTGCCTTAAGCAAAAACTCCACGACCACCACCCTCCCCTCACGTATGTGCACACACACTTGGAGCCAGGATTCTGGAGTAGAAGAAATTCAATATCAAAAATACCAAAATACTTATCCTTTTCCAGGGTACAAGCATGTATTCATCCACTTAGTAAACATCCCCATCTGTTTAAGAGTTCACTCCAGCACCAGCATCTCTTGGAAATGCTTTTTGATGCCCCCATGGGTTGACTGAGTAGCCATTTCTTGGTGCTCCCATAACAGCTTCTCATTACAGAGTGCTAATCAGGACCTTCTTCCTATCTACTGCCATAGACTCTAGGCCTCTGGATGTAGCGATCCTGCCTTGATCAATGATGCTCAGTAGATGGTTGTTGAATGAATACATCCACCCCAACCTTATCCATGGTTTTGATTACCTGTGGTCAACCATGGTCCAAAAATATTAAATGGGAAGCTCCAGAAATAAACAGTCTTCAAGTTTTCAATTGCATGCCATTTTGAGAAGAACGATGATGCCTGTCCCAGAGTATTTTAGCTGATAGTCACTAAGTAGCCTTCTAAATTAGATCGACTGTCTTTCTACCACATTGCTTGTGTTTATTTTTCTCAAAATCACCCCAAAGTATCAGAGAAGTGATGCTGGTTATTCAGGTTTGCCACAGAGAAGCTGTAAAACATTAATACTTCCTTTAAGTGAAAAGGTGAATGTGCTCAACTTTAAAAGGAAAGAAAAAAAATCAAACACTGTGGTTGCTAAGATCTATAGTAAGAATGAACCTTCTATCCCAGAGATTGTGAAGAAGGAAAAAGAAATGTATTCCAGCTTTGCTCTCGCACCTCAAAGCGCAAAAGTTATGGCCACACTGCGTCATAAGTGCTCAGTTAAGATGGGAAAGGCATTAAATTAATACAATAAGATATTTTATGCATATGAGAGATCACATTCACATAACTTTTATTACAGTTGTTGTTTAGTCACTAAGTTGTATCTGACTCTTTTGCAACTCCATGGACTATAGCCCTCTGTCCATGGGATTTCCCAGGCAAGAATACTGGAGTGGGCTGCCATTTCCTTCTCTGGGGGATCTTCCCAAACCAGGAATCAAATCTGTGTCTCCTGCATTGGCAGGCAGGTTCTTTACCACTGAGCCACTTGGGAGGCCCATTAGGATGAATACGACTTCCCAAAGTGGTTTTTAACATGCTGAGTTTGAGACCCTCTGCTTTGAACACTTGCTAATTCACATGTGTTCCATGAAGAGCAGCACACGGGCATGACCAGGAACTGTTTAGATATGCAGAATCTCTGGTCCCACCCAAGATCTACAGAATCAGAATGGACATTTATTACAGTACACTGATAAAATCCTTTTACTTTATTATTATTGTTGTTGATCTCTTACTGTGCCTAATTTATAACTTGAACTTTACCATAGGTAAGTATATATAGGAAAAAACAGTATATATAGGGTTCAATACTATCACAGTTGCAGGCATCCACTGGGGGTCTTGGAACGTATCCCCCACGGATAATGGGTGACCACTGGACTTAAAGTTCATGCTATAATTTTTAAAGGAACTGGATAATTTATTAGAAGATATAATAGAAAAAATCTTGCACAATAGCAACCTCAGTGCAAAATACTCAGCAAAATGCAGGACACCTATATAACTAAACCTAGCAAGGGATCTAATTCAAACTTTGAGATTTCACAGATCAGCAAAACTTCCAAAATATACATTATCAACTTAAGCATTCAGAAGTAAGAAAATAATTCTAGGGACTTTCCTGGTGGACGAATTTCTAAAAAAAATTCTCATCTCAGAGCCCTTTTATAAAAGGAAGACCATTTTAACCCCAAAGAGTAGGGAGAGGAGAGAGAATCTTGGGACAAAGGGCAGTTTGTGTTGTTATTGTTTCTCTGGACACACAGTGAGGCTGGTGGGACCTTAATTCTCCCACCAGCGGTTGAGCCCAGACCCGTGGCAGTGAGGCCACCAAGTCCTAATCGCTGGACAACCAGTGAAGTGTTGGTTGCTAAGTCATACTCAACTCTTTGCGACCCCATGGACTGCAGCCCACCAGGCTCCTCTGTCCACGGGATTTTCCAGGCAAGGATACTAGGATGGGTTGCCATTTCCTTCTCCAGGGGATCTTCACGACCCAGGGACTGAACTTGGGTCTCCTGCACTGCAGGCAGATTCTCTGGACAACCAGAGAATTCCCAAAATAGCAGTTCTTTGAGAGGAATGAATTTTCTTTAATAAGAAAGTCACCATGTTGTCCTTTTTATCACATTGCCACTGCCTGGAAACACGCCAATCTAAACAGCATTGCCTAGCAGACAGCCCGCTGGGGACCCTGGGCTAGAGGGAGGCCTGAATATGTGGAGAGGCAGAACACAGTCCTGGATGGCAAGATTAAAGAGCCCTAATTCCTCCTAGATTGTTGTTCAGTCACTAAGTTATGTCTGGCTCTTTGAGACCCCATGGGCTGCAGCACAACAGGTCCCTCTGTCCTCCACCATCTCCTGGAGTTTGCTCAAATTCATGTCCATTGAGTCAGTGATGCTATCTAACCATCTCTTCCTCTGGCACGCCCTTCTCCTTTTGCCTTCAGTCTTTCCCAGCACCAGGGTCTTTTCCAATGAATCGGCTCTTCACATCAGGTGGCCAAAGTATTGAAGCTTCAGCTTCAGCACCAGTCCTTCCAATGAGTATTCAGAGTTGATTTCTTTAAGACTGACTGGTTTGATCTCCTTGTTGTCCAAGGGACCCTCAAGAGTCTTCTCCAGCACCACAATTTGAAAGCATCAATTCTTTGGCTCTCAACCTTCTTTATGGTCCACCTCTCACATCCGTACATGACTACTAGAAAAACCATAGCTTTGACTATAAGGGCGTTTGTCAGTAAAGTCACATCTCTGCTTTTTAATACTCTGTCTAGGTTTGTCATTGTAGATTATTTTAATGCAATTCCAGTTAAGATCCCACTTGGAAGAGGGAATACTCTGACAAAATGAACCTGGAGCTCCCCCTTCTAGAATAAAAAAACAAGACTAAGAAAAAAAAAAATAAGAGAGTAACTTGAAACGTTCCTTACTATTAGGTTGGTGCAAAAATAATTGTGGATTTGCATTGCTGAACTTTGCTGTTTGATATTGAAATGCATTCTTGAATAAATGTGGTTATGTTATACATCATTTTAATGTGCATTTCCCATTTTGTGGGTCTTTTTTTTTTTTGCTAATGACATTACTTGCTGTTTATTTTACATTTGTTTTAGGCTAGGGGAATGATGTGAGACAAAAAACAAACTCAGGAAATTTTCTTATTTGAGTTCAAACTGGGTCACAGAGCCTCAGAGACAACATGCAACATCAACAAAGCACTTGAGCCAGGAACTGCTAATGAATGTACAGTGCAGTGATGGTTCAAGAAGTTTAGCAAAGGAGACAAGAGCCTTGAAGATGAAGATCGCAGTGCCCAGTCATCAGAAGTTGACAACGACCAATCGAGATCATCGAAGCAGATCCTCTTACAACTACAGGGGAAGTTGTCAAAGAATTCAGCATCGACTGTTCTTTGGTCATTTGGCATTTGAAGCAAATTGAAAAGGTGAAAAAGCTCCATAAGTGGATGCCTCATGAGGTGACTAAAAATAAAAAAAATGGTCTTTTTGAAGTGTTGTCTTCTCTTATTCTTTGCAACAAACCATTTCTCAGTTGGATTGTGACGTGCGATGAAAAGTGGATTTTATATGATAACTAATGATGACCAGCTCAGTGGCTGGACTGAGAAGAAGCCCCAAAGCACTTCCCAAAGCCAAACTTGCACCAAAAAGTCATGGGCACTGTTTCGTGGTCTGCTGCCCAACTGATCCACTACAGCTTCTGAATCTTGGTGAAACCCTTACATCTGGGAAGTATGCTCAACAAATCAATGAGATGCACTGAAAACTTCAATGCCTGCAGCTGGCCTTGGTCAACAGAATGGGCCCAATTCTCCACAACAACACCTGACCACACATTGCATAACCAACACTTCAAAGTTGAACTAATTGGCTTATGAAGTTTTGCCTCATTCGCCATACTCACCTGACTTCTCACCAACCGACTACCACTTCTTCAAGCATTTTGACAACTTTTTGCAGGGAAAACATTTCCACAACCAGCAGGAGGCAGAAAAGACTTTCCAAGAGTTCATTGACTCCTGGAGCAGGGAGTTTTATGCAACAGGAATAAATAAACTTATTTCTCATTGGCAAAAATGTGTTGGATGTAATGGTTCCTATTTTGATTAATGAAGATGTGTTTGAGCCTAGTTATAATGATTATGAATTTCCCAGGTGGTGCTGGTGGTAAAGAATCTGCCTGCCAATGCAGGAGACACAAGAGATATGGGTTCAATCCCTGGGCCAGGAAGATCCCCTGTAGTAGGAAATGGCAATCCGCTCCAGTATTTTTGCCTGGAAAATCCCATGGAGAGAGGAGCCTGGAAGGTTAGTCTGTGGTGTTGCAAAGAGTTGAACACAGCTGAACAAGTGAGCATAGCACACGATATGATAAGAATCCTTTCTGCCCTTCGAAGCACAGGCTACTGTGCCAAGAGGGGAAAAGGATTAAAAAAAAAAAAACTGGCAGCAGAATTCCCTTTAGAAATTCAACTGTCAGGCTTCCCTTGTGGTTCAGCTGGTAAAGAATCCGGCTGCAATGTGGGAGACCTGGGTTCGATCTCTGGGTTGGGAAGTTCCCCTGGAGAAGGAAAAGGCTACCCACTCCAGTATTCTGGCCTAGAGAATTCCATGGACTATACAGTCCATGGGGTCGCAAAGAGTAAACATGACTGAGTGACTTAAAAAAAAAAGAAAGAAAGAAATTCAACTGTCTTTATTAGGAAAATACTTTGGTGCCAGTTTGGAACTAAAAGGAAATTCCCTCCACCTGAAGGGTATGGGCAAAATAGACGGGCAGTGGCTGGCAGATTTGGCTACACATTAGAATCACTAAATGGCAACCCACTCCAGTATTCTTGCCTGGAAAATCCCATGGACAGAGAGGAGCCTGATAGACTACAGTCCATGGGGTTGCAAAGAGTCGGATATATCTGGGCAGCTAACACTTTCACTTAGAATCACTTGGGGCACTTTAAAACATACTGCATCCCAGGTTCCACTCTCAGCCTCAGAGAGGCTGGTTAGACCCTGTTTCCTCTTCCGGAGCACTGAGAAAGACTACATTTCCCAGCTTCACTTGTAATAACCCAGGAGACTAGATCCCTGAATCATTGTTAGGAGTGCCACCCCATCTCCATCAGATGTGATGTGAACAAGAAAGGAATAATAAAGTTGTTAAACTATTAAGCTGTGACGTTCTGACTGTCAGTTACAGTTGATAGCCTTTCTTGAATTTCAGATTTAATTGCTCTGAACTGGCATCCAAACAATCGGTTTTTGTTTTTAATTCTCCAGGCAATTTTAATGGGTAGCCACTGTTGAGAACCACTGAGGTAGACAGAAATACAAGTGCAGAGTTGCTGGTATAGTAAAGAAAGACTGAGTTTCCAGGGGTGCCCCAGGAGATGGGAAGAAGTTTGTCCACCATGAGAGAAAGAAGCAGGAGAGGGACCAGCGACATGAAGGGAGGACCCAAGGAGGAAAAGTTGGCTAAGAACACATTCCCTGAGCTGGGAATGGTCAAGGGACATTTTGGAATTGGAGTGTTTACTGTTCGGTTCTCAATTCTCGTCAGAGCTGTTAGGTGGGTGATATGAGGCCCCATGCTGCTGCTGCTGCTAAGTCGCCTCAGTCGTGTCCGACTCTGTGTGACCCCAGAGATGGCAGCCCACCAGGCTCCCCCGCCCCTGGGATTCTCCAGGCAAGAACACTGGACTGGGTTGCCGTTTCCTTCTCCAATGATGAGGCCCTATGGCTGCCTCCAAATCACCAGGCAAGCTGTCCCCACACTAGCCCCTGTGTGAGTGGATGCTTTGGAGATATCAAAGGAAGGGAGCCAGTTCAACATTTGGCTGTCATAGAAGGGAACAGCCAAAGCCCTTCTTGAGAATGTTCAGTGAGCATCCTGGGATCCCCCGAGGAACTCAGCAGGGAAGGAAGCTGACCCCTCAACCACACACCCATGGAGACATTGGGGTGATATTTCAACCACTCTCTATGGCCCCTGCTGCTGAGCACCTAGAACCAATCCTAGCATTACCCCGGGAGAAGCCATGACACCTTGCAGAGGATGAACCTGAGGTCCAGAGAAGGAGAAGAACCTGCCTAAGACCACACAGCAAGTTCTGGGTAAAGCTGAGTGGATTAGCTGTGGGTTCCCTGAGTTCCCCAGCCCTCATGGATGCTCAGAGACTCCTGGATACAAGCCTTTAACAAGAGCATCTTCTGGGGCTGGGGAGTGTGGAACAGTGGGACATCACAGAACACAAGACATGTCACTCTAGCTTCCATTCCAGAATCATCTATGCTGTGCTCCCCCCTTTCCCGAAGCCATCCACTCGATCCCAACAAAAGACAAACAGAGCCTAGAACCTTTGCTTTCACATTTAATCAAAGGAAAGAAAACCAGTCAGAGAGAAAGCTCGGGAATTAGATGGCTGAGGGATGGGACGGGGAAGGACAGCTGGGCTGGGACTGGGTGTGGACAGGCGGACAGGGTCCTTATTATCCTGAGGTTCCTCAATACAGCGTCCACAGTGGGGGGCGGGGAAGATGAGCACACACACCTGTTCCAACCCAGCCCTGGTCCCTCAAGCGGGGCTGAGGCAGGGGAGGAAGGAAGCTGTTCAGAGAGGGATGGAGACAGGAAAGGAGGGGCCCAGCCCTGACCCTCGGGCATCACCAGAGGTGAAGATGGAGATTCACCCTGAAGAACCAGGTACCAGCTCCTCAGCACGATGTCCAGCGCCCATTCCCATCCAAGAATATGGTCTTCTAATCTGGGTGCTCTGGAGCATTACCAAAGGGAAGGGGGTGGCTGCCTCTATTCCCAAGTCTTCTGGGTGAGGTGGGGATGGATGGACAAAGGGCGCCATGGCCCCGGGCCAGCAGGAGAACACCCATTTTCCTCCCACTCCCGGTCTCCTTGGGCTAAGGGTGAGGGGGAAGCAAGGGAGAGCTGAATGGAGGATAAATTAAAAGAACATTGACTAAAGGGAAAAGAGGAAAGTAGAGGTGCATAGTGGATGCAGAGCTATGCAAATGAGATAGGAGCAGGCCTGACCGGCACATCTCACTTGTATACCTAGGCAAATGCAAATGAGATCCCTAATATAATAAATATATTTCTAACTTTGTAATAAATATTCTGTTTCTTCTCCCTCCCCTTCCCTAAGAAATGGGCACACAGTGGTTCAGGGGCCAGCTTGGGCTGACACTGCAGCGAAGACGGACTAGACACTCGGAAGAACTGGGGAGCACAAGGTCTGGGGGTAGGGGTAGTGGGGGAGGTCCCCTACCAGGACAGGTTCACCCCAGGAAAGGTCACAGAGAAGGATGAGGGATGAGATGCCGGGGGAAGTCGAGGACAGCATTCTTTTCTTAAAAGGGATTCTCCTATTTTACACAGTTGCCCTCCCCAAGGACTGGAAGGCAGGCATTTAGGATCAGGAGACAATAGGAGAGTTGGAGGAAGATATCCCTGGAGGGCCAAGCCTCTGGAATCTGGGATAAGCGTCTCATAAGAAATGGAAGCTGATGGTGAGCCCCAAAAAGGGGGGCCCCCAGAGAGCAACCTCCAAAGCAAAACTACCTTTTGCTTCTCCCTCTCCCAAAACGAAGCGTGACACATACACACACCAGTGGCAGAAACAGACCAGGCACCGCCGCAAGGCGAAACAGAAACTGCAGACTCCAGGGGGAATGGCGCCCCCTGGAGTCACGCAGGGAGCCTGCTGGGGCACAAATGTCCTCCGAGCCCACACCTCACGGCCCGGCCCTCACCCTGCCTCAGCCCTCAGGCAGCCCTCATGCCACCTGGACCTGGCCAGAGAGACCAAAATGGACAGCAACGACGGACAGGGGGCCCAGACATACCCCCGCCACGGGCCACGGAGGGCTGGGAGTTCTCCCGTCGGAAGTTGCAGGCTCCTCTCCTCACGGGGCTTGGCCTCCAACCCACCCCAGGGGCCCATGGCCCCTGCCAGCCTTGCCCTGCAGGGAGCAAGAGCTGCCCTGTCAGGGTCACCGTGGAGAAGTCCGTGGAGAGACTTCGGCAGTGAAAAGCTGTGGATGAGGGAAGGACAGGGACCCAGCCCCGCTCCGAGGGGCCTGAGAGCTGCCCGGGTCCCTGGCTGTGGCAACTAGCTGGTGCTTTGGCTCCTCCAACCTTTGGGATGGCACCAGGCTGGCACCCCCACCGGGGCCTGCCTGGTTGCCAGGGAGTCACGTACTCCCCCTGGTCACAGAGAACCAGCCTAAGACCGGCTCCTAGGCTGCAGGGGTGAAAGTAGGAGGAGCCTAGGAATGGGGAGGGGGTGGGGCCAGTCCAGAGGAGGAAAAGTGATTGGAGAGGGGACTGGTGGGAGGGGGGCGGGCAGTGTACCTACGACCGCGTGTGGTCCCAAAGCAGCTTTTCTCTCCTCTGGACTGAGCATTACGGAGGTGACTCTGACACCCTCCTGGGCACGGTCTGGCCCCCAGGGAGGGACATCTGGTGGCCAATGGACGAAGGGAGTGGGCAGCACCTGGGCACAAGGGTACCCCACGAACACCCACCTCCCTGGCAGTACACGCCTCTGAGCTGAAGCCAGATGAAGGGCCAAGACCCAGGAAGAGCCAGAGAGCCAGGGACAGGAGCTGAGGATGGGGGCTGGGGGTCACGGGTGGGAAGGGGACGGATTCAGGGTTTGGTTATGACCCAGAGAGCCGAGGTCCAGGTGAACAGGCTCAGTACACCCAGCTGACAGGCACCCACTGGGGCTCCGTGCGCAGCTTCTCCATGGCGGCCTGGAGCTCACGGAAGGTCCTCTCCAGGTTGCTGTTGACCAGGCAGAGGTCGAAGTAGTGCCCGTAGCCCCTCTGGATGCGGCTGCTCTCCTCCACTGTCCGCCTCAGGTCCGCCTCCTGCCGGCACAAGCGGGCCAACCACCCGTCAGTGTCTCCCAGACACCACCCCCCCCCACACACACACGTAGGGGACCCAGAGCCTGCATCATCTAGGCCCTTCCCCAGAGCCCAACCACGGCGGCTCAGAGCCCCTGGCCTGGGAGGCAGCAGCCCCTCCCTGCATGCCTCATGGCAGCTCTCCTGTAACCATGGACAGACAGGTGGGTAGAAGGAAGGACGGAAATAACCTTCAGGAAGTGACCAGTGCAACCCTGAACACTTGTAACCTGCACGATCTTCACTACACCTCTGCAAGTAGAACTAATTATTCCCATTTAAACAGAGAAAACTCAGACACACAGAGGCCACACAGACAGCCAGTGGCCGCACAGGGTCTGCCTGACTCCAAAACCAGTCCTCCCTTCAGTCTGACTAGGCCCCCTTACCTAGGCAGCCTGAGGGGCACATCCCCATGTGGCCCAGGACAAACCTGGTCCCAGACCCAATCCAAGTTGGCGGGGCAGAGGTGGGAGGAGAACTTGAATACTGACTTAAATAACCCCAGGCAGGAGCTCAAGGACTGGCCCAGCTTTGTCTGAGGGGCTCCAGTAGGCCCTTGCTTGTGTCCGGCGGTGGGGGGTGGGGGGAGGCTGTAGCGGGGCGGGGGCTTGGTGCTGCAGCCCTGGGGAGCCCAGCCCAGACTTTGCTCCTGGGCCTGCATAGTGCTCCAAACTGAGCCTGAGAGCTGCAGTACCAGATATGGCCAGCAGAGGGACCCCTGGGTTCAACTCTGCAAACCCTGCACCTGCAGAGGAAGACTGTTCCCAGGGGTCCCTGCGAGCTCAGGGGTGCCCCGGAGTCGTGCAACACCTGACTTGAAGCCTCTCCTCCATGCACTGCCTTCTCCCTGATGCTACCTGGTTCCTCCAGCCAGCCTTCCAGTCTCTAGCTTCCTCCCTCCCTTCAGCCTTTTCCCCAGCTGTCAACAGCCCACCTCTGCCCTCCGGCCCTCTGGGCTCCTAGAGGTCAGCCCTCTGTTCCCACAGAGTGGACTGGGCAGGGCCTGGCAGAAACTCCCGTGCCCCGGACTATCTGCATCCCTTCATTTCCTTGCTCAGACCTCCATGTCCACACCTATAAAGTGAGAATTGTTAGTCCTACCTCACGGGGTGGGTGCCTTGGGTGGGCGCCTCTCCCCTTGCGGACACCATCTCCTTCTCTTCCTCAGCTCTGGCTGGCCCCTACCCCCAGGCAGCCGCTAGGCCCCTCCCACCACACCTCAGAGGCCCTCACCGTGAGCTGCTTGGTGGACACCCCACTCTCCAGCGCCGCCCGGTTCATGGCCCGCAGGGTCTCAAAGTCAGGGGCCTCGATGAACACCACATAAGGGACAAACTCAGCTGTTCTCAGCACCTTCACTGCCTGCAGAAGAGGAAGGCCAGGAGTATATCCCCATGTACATCTGGGGTGATGGGGTGAGGACAGGTACCTAGGAACACAGGAGAATGAGGTACCTGGGCTTCTAGAACATGAAACCTGGGAGTGAATGGTAGAACAGCTGGCTGGTGGCTGGGATGGGGTGAACTGGAGGAAACTAGAAGAGTGGGGGTGCTGGAGCCTGGGGTTCTGGGTGGGCTGTGGCCCTAGCAGTAATTGAGTATATGGGGAATTGAGTAATTGAGTAATTATATATATGGGGAAATACTGGGGGCAAGCAGAGTACCCAGAGAGGTACTGAGCAGGCTGGGAAGGAGCGGGCCAGCAGTACCTGGGGGTTGACATCCAGCACGCACACCCGGCCAGCAGCCACCACGCCCCGGATGGAGTCGATACGTGTGCCATACAGGTTGCCCTCGTATTCACCATGTTCCAGGTATCGCCCAGCACGGATGTCGGCCTCCATCTCCGCACGGGACACAAAGCTGTAACCCTGGCCTTCCCGTTCTGAGTCCTTGGGCCTCCGGGACGTGTCTAGGGGGAAGGAGGGGCCAATGGGCACAGGCAGGATGCATCACCTCAGACATAAGGGCTCGTGCCGGGAGCCAGCGTGAGGAACTCCGCCCATGGCAAA
This sequence comes from Cephalophus harveyi, assembly GCA_006410635.1. Classification (NCBI taxonomy): domain Eukaryota; kingdom Metazoa; phylum Chordata; class Mammalia; order Artiodactyla; family Bovidae; genus Cephalophus; species Cephalophus harveyi. Next base: position 290,014 of record SJYT01000839.1, on the reverse strand, counting down.
GGTCATGAGGAAGGAGGCTTGGCATACGCAAAGGTGTGATCAAGCCTCAGGAAACCCCCTGTTCCCGAGCATCTACCCCCAAAACCAGAGTCTGTTTTATGCTCTCACCTACACCTCTGACTTTACAGGGGGCTCTCCCCCATAACCATTTCTCTCTGAGAAGGAGTTAACTTGCAGCTCCAGTTAATAAAAATTCCTGGGCGTGACAAGGGTGTTTCAACTTACAGACTCCTCTGAAGGTTCTCTAGCCTGCCTGATCAGGTTCATCCGGCCACATGTGATTGTTTACAGCACCCCAACCATGAGAGGCACGAGATGCTTTAAAACTTTCTAAATACAGACTCTTTTGAGAAGTTAGAAAATTATTAGTATAGTATAGTGGGTTGATTAGAAATTATATTGGTGAAGGGTTTTTTCATTTTTCATGCCAATAATTACTGCTAATTCCCTGCCCTGGGTGGGACAAGGGTGTCTCAGGTCAAACCTCTCTGCTGGCAAACTAGCTTGTGTGACAGGATTATCCATACTTCTGCCACTAAGCACATGATTGTTTACTACCTCTCAACCATAAACAGCACAGAGAGTTTTGGAGTATTTTGAGAGTCTTAATTAGCATAGGGCTTTTCTCATTGTTGAGTCAATGATTGCCGCCAGGCCTCCATATCCTTAGGCACCTGGGAATATATTAATCAATGTATTTGGAATACAGAAAAGGAAATATAGTAGTTTTTGATGTTAGCAATACTAGACTTTTTGAGTTAATGAATTTTCTCTTTTGTTATAGATCACTGTACTTTGTTATAAATCACTGTGTCCTTGCTAGGTAAAAATATAACTTTATCACTATCTTAAGACTAAATAGATCTTAAAGGGAACATTGAGGAAAGGTTTTCATTTGTTGGGCTGATGTTTGCTGCTAAATCTCCATATTCCCTGCCCTTATAATGAATATAACTAGCATATAGGAGAAATAAGTATTAACCTTTAAGATTAATCATGTTAACCTTAGGTTAAGTAAATTCCTTTCTTGATTGTAATCCAATACACCCTCACCCTATAGGAATGCAACTTTATTTGGAGGGTGGCGCCTGGTTTAAGAAAAAATCACCCCTGGAAAAAAATAAGTTTTCTGGTTAACTGATCGTTATCAGAAAGGGCCATAAAATGTCAGCAGGCCTCATGGCCATAAGATGATGTAAAACCCATAAGACCTTTGTATAATTTTATATGAAGCACCTGATTGTGACAAGGGTCAGGTCTGCTGACCCCCGCGTGACTCTGTATTCATCCCTATGTATAACAAAAAGTTTATAAGCAAACCTAAGAAATAAAGAAATCAGATCAGTTTCTGGAAAGACTGATTCCCCCATGTCGTTCCTTCTTGCTCCCCGTTTTTCTAGCTGAATTAATGTGGGTACTCACCAAGCCTGCTAATTTTGCCTGGGCTTCTAAGATCGGACCAGGGAGGCCTCAGTGCCTCCTCTCCTTCGGGAGAACGGAAGGACGCCTGTGGCCTACGTAGGTGGTGATTGGTATTCAACATAAACCAAGTTATTCAGCCTCTTTTTCTCCACTAATTTTCCTACTATACTATCTGTTTCTAATCTCTATATATATCTGTAATTAAATAAGATTTTTCCTAGGACGCCTACTTCGTCTCCCTTTTGAATTACCCTGGATCCACCGGGGCTGGACCCCGGCAGGCTCGTGTTCTCTGAGAGTCAAGAAGCCCTGTGCCCTCCTGCACACCTGCCCCTCGTCCTCAGCACTGGCACCCACAGATTCGAGATGTCCATATTGAGAGGACCTGCAGAGATCACTGCTCTAACCCAGTGTTCATAGATGCAGGGCTGAAGCCCAGAGAGGGCAATATGCAGCCCAAAGCCACACAGCAAGGCCAAGCACACCTGGGGTCGGCACTCAGGTTCCTGCCTCTAGGAACCAGGAGCTTTCATACCCCAGCTGCCTCTGTCACCAAGAAGCCCTGTCTTATACAAGCCCACGCACAGCTCATAGCTCTGTTTCACTATGGGCTTTCAGCAAGTGAATCGTGAGGGAAGAAGAGGCAAGGCTAGCAACGCCCACCTGGCCAATGGGTCCGGAGACAGCACTCTGCACCCTACCAGCCTGCAGTTCCCAGACTCACCCATAGAGGGCGCACACCCCACACCTCTCGCCCAAAGGTATCACTTCACCTGGGGCAGATGCCCATTTAGAGGACCAGCCCTGGCCCCCAGCTCCCTCGCCCCCAACCCCCCACCCAGCAGGACCCGGTTCCCACTCACAGGGCACTGTGGTGCCGTAGCGATCTGGATCCCACATGATGAGTTTGTTCTTCAGGCTGCGGCGGCCCACGCCCTGAGCCCCAATCAGCACCAGGGTTTTCCGGCGGAAGGGGGGCATGCGGGCCACCTCCTCATAAATGAGCAGCTCATGGCGGTCAAACTCTGGACACAGGGAGATGGCAGTGTTTATCAGGTGGAGGGGGTGCGATGGGCTCTCAGGGAGGCTGAGGGTAAGAGGGCTGGGGCCAACGCAGCAGGGAGAAACCAGGCAGGGCTTAGGGACAGGGCTGGCAGCCTCAGAACCAAGAGATGCACCCGTTATTGGTGGGGAAAAGGGGGCATTAGAGGAGGACAGGGAGAAAGGGGCGCCCAACACCCACCTGCATTCTTGGTGGTCAAATACATCATTCGCTTCTTTTTCTTTCCTGAAAGGCTGCCACACAGGGTCCCTGGCCATAAGGAGATGGACCAGTGAGACCAGGCAGGGCCACGTCAGATCTCAGATTTGGGGTCGTGGGGAAAGACTGTACCTGAGGTGGGTGTCAGTTCCAGGTCCCGCTTGACAAAGGCTTTCCGCTTCTCCTCCAGCAGCTGGCTGGGGATGAGCCCTGCACTGCCCCCTTCCACATGGCATGCCTAAAATGACCATGGACAGAGATCTGCCTAAGTGAGCCCTCACCTCTCTGACACGCTATGCCTGGGGAGACTACATGGGCGACCAGCACTCACCTGCCACCAGTTGGCATCGTCCTGGTTTACAATCTGAAGCAGGTCCCCAGCACTGAAGCGCAGGCCTGCCTCCTTGCAGGGGATCAGGCTGTCTCGGGTCGGGTCATAGTCAAAATGGCATTTCACAAATACCTGGCCAGGGATTTGCCAAGAAGAGTTAAGGGCAGAAGCAGGGGAAAGCTGGAGGGGTCGGAGCCCTGTCCTGTTGCCATCCCCTATGCCCAGAGTGGGAGCTGGGAGTGTCACACAGTCCCCCTCTTTTCACAAAGATGAGAGCCTGGCACTGCCCATCTAAAGGCATGATGCCTGAAGGCCTGCCCAGCCCACCTCCCTAGTACCTCCCTTTGCATCCAGAACAAAAGGACTCAGAAGCACAGGGGATCTGCTCAGGCCTGGGGTATGCATGACCCTAATACAGGATCCCTCTGTCCCCCCTACACCCTCCCCTCCCCCAGAGGAGAGGGCTTTGACAAAAAGCCAGACAACCAATAGAAAAGATGGGCAGAGCAGCGAGACCTCCACAATCCACCAGCCAGGAGGCAGCTGTATGGGACACGGGACCACCCAACACTGAGCACCCTCGCATACACATAGACACATAGTGGGCTGCGGGCGATGCAGGAATTCACTTGCACACTTGGGTACCCAGGCTTTAGATGTGCGCATGTCCCTTGCACATGCGCATGAGTGCTCAAGACTAGGGCAAGTATGCAAGCGTGTTCACAAGGTGCACAGGCCTGTAGGTGGCTGGATCTGCCAGGTCCCGCTCCCCTCTTGCTCTGAGCACACTGATTGGAGAGGAGCCGCTCCCACCCCGAGGCCGGTGACCCTGGCGGCTGGGAGGCTCAGCCACCCCCTGGGCCTTGTGCTGGGGGTAGAGCTTGGTGCAGGGGCCCACCTGGCGGGGCAGATGGGGCTCCTGGTAGCTGGGCAAGATCTTGAGGATGACGCTGCCGCTGGCGCTGCGCAGGAGCTCCTGCAGCGCGCGAGGGTCGCTGCCTACCGGCTGCCCGTTCACCTCCTTGATGATGTCACCCACGTGTAGGAGTCCTTGCTGGGCCACCATGCCCCCATGCAGAATGCGCGCGATCACCAACTCGCCACCCTCCACGCGGAATGTCACGCCCTGGGAGACAGAGGGCAGGTATGTGAAGCCCCAACTGCTCCAGGTCAGAATCTTCAAATGCGTGTCCTAAGAGCCCCTCCATTCTACCCTTCCACCCCCACCCTCACGGCCACTTTCTCTGCCATACTCTCCCCAAACTCTTCACCTCCAGGAGCACTAATAAAGGACCAAAAGTGGGCAGAACAGAGATGTGTGCGCCCGACCCTGGACAAAGCTGACCTTGTCTTCAGGCCTCCCCTGACCCAACTTGATCCCGCTGCTTACTCTCAACACCCTCCCCACCAAGATTCCCCCTCTGGCGCGGCCGGGTATTCTCACCAGATGCTCTCCAGCTGTCTTGCGGATGCCCACCATGCGCACGGCGTCGGGAGGCACAGGCTGGTTGCTGAATGTGGGGTCCAGGCCAGGGCTAGGGGGTGGTGTCTCATAGGTCTTTGAGGCCACAGAGTCGTGTGTCTCCAGGAGGGACTGGAGAGGTGGGAGGAAGGGGAGGAACCATGGGGAAGTGCCCTGAGGTCCCTTCCCATCCCAGTCCTAACTTCCTGCCAGCCCCAGCCCGGAACCGAGGGGAGGGCCAAACCTGGAAGTGGGGCTCCTGGAGGATGCGGGCCAGCTCGGCCGCGGTGCTGCTCTGCTCTGCCAGCTGCGCCAGGTCCCGCAGGATTTCCTGCACCAGCTCCAGATTGTTGTCCCGCACGGCCTCCAGCTTCGTCTCCTCCAGCCGCTCATGGGCCTGGGGGTGGGGGCGGAACAGGTGAGGTCTGATGCCTCCCCAAGGGCCCCAGGGTACCAAACCGTGCCCCGTCCTCCATTCCCAGGCATCTTCCCACCCCCAGATCCAGACTTTAGACCCTACCCACAGTGCTGTTCTTGGTATTAGCCCAGAGCCTCACTCACTGAGATATAAGCACACTCACAAATACGCACATGTGCCCTGCTATCTCCTTCTTCCCCCAAGAGCGATTGGGACCCAGTTTAGGGAAGAGAGAATCCAAAAGATAAAACCTCATTTCCATCTCTTGCCACAGAGAGCCATTAAAGTCATCAAACTGTCCCCAGCCTCCAGAAATCCATAAGCATCTGAGTTCAAGGACAGCTTCTCCCACCCAGTATCATGGTGGGGTAGGGTGTTGGACAACCCATGACCCAGGATAAGGAAGCCAGGGAAGTGGAGTAGCTTGTCCAAGATCATAGGCACTCATACTTGGGTCTCCAAGCCTTGAGCTCAGTGTTCCCAGTGAGGAAAGGGACAAGATGTCAGGACACGGCACCAGGAGAGGGCTCTGAACCTACTTGTTGCTCTACTGACTCTGGGCTCCATGAGAAAAGGGAAAAGGAAGTCTCTGCCAGTGACCAGCCCAGCAGGGAGAGTTATGTCAAGTGTGAAGAAAAGAGTCCCCTTTCAAGGATATATATGGAGACTTTCTTTGCCCTCTGAATCATTTGGAAGATAGTTGCAGAGAAAAAGTACTTCACCCCAAAGTACTTCAACATGCATCTCCTAAGAACAAACAGGAGATCTGGTCCATAAACTATAATAATATTATCACAGGCAAGAAACTCAACATTTGCACACCAATATAATATTATCTAATAGTCCATGTTCATGTCACTATTGCCTTAAAAATATTCTATATTAGGGCTTTATTTTTCTGATCCACAGTCTAATCAATATCAGATGTTAACTTTGGTTGTCACATTCTCTTAATTTCCTTTAACCTAGAACAGACCCTTTAGTCCTTCAGGACATTTTTAAAGAGTCCAGGTCAGTAGTTTGTGGAGTGCCCCACAGCTGGATTTATCTGTTGTTTCTACATGTTTAGACTCAAGTTAATCTTTGTGGCAAGAGTTCTATATAAGTGATCTTAAGGTTTCCCCACACTTTGAGACCATGTGACTATTTGGTTCCCCACTAATCATTCACTAATGGATTTAGTCTCCATTTATGGCTTTTGCCTGAATCAACTGTTATTATGTTGGGGTTGCAAAATAGTCATTATCTCACCCCATTATTCCTTCCACATGCATTAGCTGGCACTCTATCATAAGAAAGAGCTTTTCCTTTCCCCTCCCACTCCTCCTCCTCCTCCTCTCTCGTTCTGCATCACTATGAACTTTTTTATTCAGTGTGTTCTAATCCATCATCATTGGTATCTTCATTGTCTCAGTCTACCCCAAATTTGTTCAGGGGAGCCCGCAGCGCGCCTTTTGACTTGTTCCCATTATGAGCGCCTTCTTCCTTCCATCACCAGCTCACCTTGTACTTTCCCTACTCCAGATGTGGAATCAGCAATTTCCCCAAGGAAACCTGATTCCTTTTGCTGGGAATGGTATTCAGAAACCAAGATCTGGGCACTTAGCGCTCGCTGATTCTGGGTGTCATTACTTCAGTAGACATTAGCTAATACTGACTGTTCTAATTAAAATCTAACTCTACATGATTTTCCTTGCCTTCTCCCATTCCATATTTGTATCTCCCTTCTTTGGTGAGAATTTTCACCCAAGAACTTTAATATATTTACTTATTTATTCTGTCCTTCAATGTTCAGAAAGTTTCAGAATTGCTAAACTATTACTACCTATCACCTTAGGTATCACCTTCTGTATATTTTACCCAAGTAAAAATCAAGATTTATCTGCATTCTTTTTGTCCCCAGAATAGTTTTAAAAAACTTATAATGTTAATGTAAATATTCTATATCTGGGCTGTCTACTGTGGTAGCAACTAGCCACATGTGGCTGTTGAGAAATATAACTACACAACTAAGAAACTGAAATTTTAATTTTATATCAGCATTTTAGCTTAAGTATTTTAATTTAAGTAAAGTATTTAAATAAGTACCCACATGGGGCTGACTAGTGGCTACTAATATTAAATAGTACAGGCTTAGTAAATATCCCACTTAAGGCATATAGTCAGAAATTTGTGAAGTTACTTAATTCCTTTTTCTGTTCTGCTAACAATTTGGTGGGAAATAGATGGGGAAACAGTGGAAACCGTGTCAGACTTTATTTTGGGGGGCTCCAAAATCACTGCAGATGGTGACTGCAGCCATGAAATTAAAAGACGCTTACTCCTTGGAAGAAAAGTTATGACCAACCTAGATAGCATATTCAAAAGCAGAGACATTACTTTGCCG
>SJYT01000839.1:235864-282672 GCA_006410635.1 Cephalophus harveyi | reverse complement strand
GCAGATGGTGACTGCAGCCATGAAATTAAAAGACGCTTACTCCTTGGAAGAAAAGTTATGACCAACCTAGATAGCATATTCAAAAGCAGAGACATTACTTTGCCGACTAAGGTCCGTCTAGTCAAGGCTATGGCTTTTCCAGTTGTCATGTATGGATGTGAGAGTTGGACTGTGGAGCAGGCTGAGCGCCGAAGAATTGATGCTTTTGAACTGTGGTATTGGAGAAGACTCTTGAGAGTCCCTTGGACTGCAAGGAGATCCAACCAGTCCATTCTGAAGGAGATCAGCCCTGGGGTTTCTTTGGAAGGAATGATGCTGAAGCTGAAACTCCAGTACTTTGGCCACCTCATGCAAAGAGTTGACTCACTGGAAAAGACTCTGATGCTGGGAGGGATTGGGAGCAGGAGGAGAAGGGGACGACAGAGGATGAGATGGCTGGATGGCATCACAGACTCGATGGACGTGAGTCTGAGTAAACTGCAGGAGTTGGTGATGGACAGGGAGGCCTGGCGTGCTGCGATTCATGGGGTCACAAAGAGTCGGACACGACTGAGCGACTGAACTGAACTGAACAATTTGATGTATGAATGGATTCACTTATCTGCACTTAATTTCAGGGTTAGATTTTTTTCATTCTTTTTAAATTTAATCTTATTTTTAATATGTACAACATTCACATGGCTGCAATCTTAAATCTATATAAAAAGTAAACTCAAAAAGTCTTATTTCCATCTTCATCCCTTCTACTCCATTCATACCAACACTCTAAAAAGCATCATTTCCATTCGTTTCTAGTTTATTCAGTCTGCATTTTTCTACAAAAATAAATAAATATTTCCCTTTCTTTTATATAAAAGGTATGTATACTCTTTGATACTTTGGGGTTTTTGTTTAAGAAGTGGTTTGGTTTGTTGTTTGGGTTTCTTTTTGTTGTTTGTTCTTTTTTTTGGCGGCACCACACAGCATGCAGGATTTTAGTTCCTCAACCAGGGATCAAACCCATGCAATGGAAACAAGGTTTCTTAACCACTAGACCACCAGGGAAGTCCCTGTTTTTTTATTTAACAATATGCTCTGGAATCACTCCTTGCTGCTCCATGGAGATCTTCCTTTATTATTATTATCTTTTAATCACTGCATTTGCGTGATTTCATGACTGGAGTAGCATAATTTATTCAACTACTCTCCATAGGTATGGAGGTTGTTTCTAATATCTTACTATTGCAAATAAAACTGCAGTGAATAGCCTTGGCATAGCCATTCCATATTCGTGGAGTAGATCTTTCATGTAAATTCCTAGAAGTCTTGCTGGGTCAAGCAGTAAATAAATATGTGGTTTTGTTAGATATTGACAAACTCCCCTCCATGGGGCTTGTGCCACTTTGTCTTCCCACCAGCATTTAGAAGAGAAAGTTTCCTGAAGCCTTGCCACCAGAGTGTGTGATCAAACCCTTGAATGTCTGCCAATCACATAGATGAGAAGCCATCTCTCAGTGGGGCTTAATTTGCATTTTGCTTATTATGAGCAAAGCTGAGCATCTCTTCATATGTTTAAAGGCCATCTGTATATCTTTTTCTGTGATCTGTCTGTTCACATCTCCTGCCAATTTTTCCATCAGATCTTGTTTTTTCTTTTTCTCACTTCTTAAAACATTCTCTATATTAAGAAGATATGCCCTTTATCTGTAATACCTCCTGCAAATATTTTCCCCCAGTTTGTCATTTATCTTTTGACTCAGCTTATGTTTTTTTGTCACTGCAAAAACTATGTATTTAATTTAGTTAAATTTATTAATATTTTATGCATCCAAATTTCGAGGCATAGTTTTAAAAAAAGGCTTTCCTTTACACACAGATCCATGCTTTCTTCTAGGATGTATATAGTTTGCTTTTTCAATCTCTGATCTGCTTGGAAGTTTATTCTGATGAATGGTGTGAAGTATGGATCTGCTTTGATATCTTTCCAAATGACTGTCCAGGTATTACAACACCATTTAATAAAAATCTGTAAGAAAATTATTGCTTAACTTTCTATGTGTAATAATGGTAGTACAAATATTTTTTAAGAACTTTTAACTACAAATATTGAAATACTTACAGATAAAATTATGTCTGAAACTTGCTTCAAAATAATTCAAGAGAGAGAGAAGGAGGTGGAGGTATGGATGAAACAAGATTGTTCTTGAGTTGTTCAGTGTTAAAGTAGGGCAATGGATGATAGGGGTTCTGGAAACATTTTTGAAAATTTCCATAACAGAAAGTTTTTCAAGCCCATGAGATGAGGAAATTTTAACAACATCTCATAAGGATACTCTGAGGATTTGATGAGATGGACACAGTGCCTGGCACACAGCAGTTGCTCAAAAAAGGCTAGCTCCTTTTCTGTCTTTTCTACCACAAACAGGCCAGGGAAACAGCTTCCCATTTAGAGGGGCCCCCTAAATCATCCTCCCCTGGGAGGGCAGCCTTTCAGACTGACTCCCACACCCCGGCTGGACAGAGTGTTCCTGCTGGGGAAACAGACAACTGAAGGGGCAAAGAAGTAGTACTCGGAGACCTGTTATGCCTTGATGATCCTCAGAAGCCAGAGGGCAGAGAAATGCCCCAGCAGTTTCTACCAAATGCTGTGTGATCTTCAGTCATTAAGTTAGCACAACCCACGGAGGCCCTGGCTCTGTTACCAGTGTCTAGACAATGCTAAGAGCCCAGGGCCCCAGGAACCATGTTTCAAGAATAAACGAAGGCACTCAGACCTGCAGCCCCCTCACCATGGCGACTCCGGCCAGGCTTCTTCCAGCTAATGGGGCTAGCTCTGGCCCAGGTGAGCAGCCTAGAGATTGTCCATTTTAGCTTTAGCATCTTCGGCTCTATGGATGCGGGCATCAAGTTTCCCGAGGAGCCCTCACCTAACCAAGCAGGAAGCCAGTGTGTCTTCCAAGTCACTACCTCCCATCTTTTACTTAATGACCCCTCCCCCAGGCTGATCCATTCCTACCCCTGTGGCTGCCCCTGGAGAGCTTCCCCACAGACAGAAGAACACAACTCTCCAAGCTCAACCTTCATGGGCCAGAGGAAACTTGAAACATTTAATCATTCCTATACAAAAGAAACACTACCAGCAGGCTGATTGACCAATACTGAGAACACCCAACGTATATCACAATTTGCAACACTCTTTTCTGGGACTTTGAGAACTCAGAATTGGATTAATCATATCCTTTGCTCATGATATGTTCTCATCCTTGGTTCCTGCATGACTTCTTTTTAGTTAGCTGCTATTAAACTGGGTTCCAGAAAAACACCTATTTCTGCTTTATTGAGTATGCCAAAGCCTTTGACTCTGTGGATCACAATAAACTGTGGAAAATTCTTCAAGAGATGAGAATACCAGACCACCTGACCTGCCTCTTGAGAAACCTGTATGCAGGTCAGGAAGCAACAGTTAGAATTGGACGTGGAACAACAGACTGGTTCCAAATAGGAAAAGGAGTACGTCAAGGCTGTATATTGTCACCCTGCTTATTTCACTGATATGCAGAGTACATCTGAGAAACACTGGGCTGGAAGAAGCACAAGCTGGAATCAAGATCGCCGGGAGAAATATCAATAACCTCAGATATGCAGATGACACCACCCTTATGGCAGAAAGTGAAGAGGAACTAAAAAGCCTCTTGATAAAACTGAAAGTGGAGAGTAAAAAAGTTGGCTTAAAGCTCAACATTCAGAAAACGAAGATCATGGCATCTGGTCCCATCACTTCATGGGAAATAGATGGGGAAACAGTGGAAACAGTGTCAGACTTTATTTTGGGGGGCTCCATGCTGAAACTCCAGTACTTTGGCCACCTCATGCGAAGAGTTGACTCACTGGAAAAGACTCTAATGCTAGGAGGGATTGGGGGCAGGAGGAGAAGGGGATGACAGAGAATGAGATGGCTGGATGGCATCACCGACTCGGTGGACGTGAGTTTGAGTGAACTCCAGGAGTTGGTCATGGACAAGGAGGCCTGGCATGCTGCAATTCATGGGGTCGCAAAGAGTCAGACACAACTGAGTGACTGAACTGAACTGAACTGAAACTGGGTACTTTTGTAATAATATAACAAGGATGCAAAAACCCACCACTTAAACCATAAATAAGGATCTTGACACTATCCTACATCTAAGCACATGCCCCCCACACCCATCCACCTCCCCCACTCAGAAACCACATCTTGATTCCCTGTGTTCATCATGCCCTGGCTTCTCATTTTATATAGTTTTATTGTATCTATACATATTCAATATATTCCTAAAATAAGTGCTGCTTTTAGTTATTTTTACCTTTAAAAAAAAAGGGAATTGTGCTATATATAATTCCCAAAGGCCTGATTTTTTTAAACTTATTATTAAGTAAAAAACTATTTCCCTTATTATTTTTTGCAAAAATTTGTTCTTATTTTTCATATTAAGTGAAAACATTCACTTAATATTATGTTCCATTTAATGTTATTTTGCTATGATCCATTCTTTTTTCCCATATCTCATTAGTTTGTTCATTTTAATGGCTATATTATATTCCATCATGTGACTATGCCATATTTGATTCATCTCCTCTCTCTCTGAGAGGCCTCTGGGTCATTTCAGGTTTTTACCATTCCAAATGGCAATGAACAAAACTACTATGAATACTCTGGTCTGTGTCTCCTGTTGCACACGTGAGAGTTTTTCCCAGAAGCAGAATTGCTGGGCCACAGGAAGTACTGACTGAAGCAACTTAGCAGCAGCAGCAGGAAGTACCGAGGGCTCAGCCATGTCCGACTCTTTGCAACCCCATGAACTGCAGCCTGCCCAGCTCCTCTGTCCATGGAATTCTCCAGGCAAGAATACGGAGTGGGTAGCCATTCCCTTCTCCAGTGTGTGAAAGTGAAGTCGCTCAGTCGTGTCTGACTCTTCGCGACCCCATGGACTGCAGCTTACCAGGCTCTTCCATCTATGGGAGTTTCCAGGCAAGAGTACTGGAATGGGTTGCCATTGCCTTCTCCACACATGGAATAGTCCCCAAAACAGACAATGTTTGGGACCATAAAACAAATCTCAAATGACTCCATTGCTTAAACATTTAGTCATATCTAATATGTTCTCTGACACATGGAGTTAAATTAGTAACCAGTGTTTACAATAGCCAAGACATGGAAGCAACTTAAGTGTCCATCAATAGATGAAAGGATAAACATGTGGTACATATAAACAACAGAATATTACTCAGCCATAAAAAAAAAGAAAGCAATGCCATTTACAGCAACATGGATGAATCTAGAATTATCACACTAAGTGAAAAGTTAAACAAAGACAAATATTAGATGATGTCACTTATATGTGGAATCTTAAAAAATCCTACAAATGAACTGATTTACAAAACAGAAACAGACTCACAGACACAGAAAACAACCTTATGGTTACTGGAGGGGAAGGGGAGCAGAGATAAATTGGGAATTATAGGATTAATAGACACACACTACCATGCAAAAAACAGATAAAGAACAAGGATTTACTGCATAGCAAAGGGAACTATGTTCAATATCTTGTAATGAATAACTATAATGAAAAAGAATAAAAAAGAATTAGAGATATATATAGTGAGACAGATAAAACGGAATCACTTTGCTGTACACCTGGAACTATCACAATATTGTAAATCAATTATACTTCAATAGACATCTCATTTAAATGTCAAAATGATGGTAAGATTAACAGTATAAAGGCCATTTTCCCAATAAAGAATCTGAGGCTTTAGCAGCTAAAATGAATTCCTTTTCACAACTCCTGGGTGTAGAGCAGAGATGCAAGTCATAGCTTCCTGAGCACCCCCACAGCTGTGGTGTCACTATCTGGGCGCCAGTTTTTAGAAAGTATTCTCTGTACAGCACACACTATAATATTAGGAGCACGAGGGCCCACAACCAGGAAAGCAGTTTTGAATTTCTGTGGTAACCATTTGCTTAATTCTGCTCTGAAAAATCACCCTCAGCACAGCACACCCTCAAGCTCCTTACAGACCAGAAGCTTGGGCCAGGTTCACACCCGGCTGACGGAAGAGCTGGTTCTTAATCCCAAATCTGCCAGCTCCCCATGCAGAGCCAGATGCAAACTGCAAATGCAGAAACACGCCACAGCCTTTCTTTGGAAAACTTTTCCCTCCACCTTTCCACTCCAATTTCTCTGATCAGGAGATAGAATTCCCACTTGAAGCCCAGGCTCATAATTAAGTAATTCAAAATCTGAAAGTAATTCAAAATCTGAAAGCACGGTGAGCCAGAAGGTAAAGGAACTCTTCCACCTGAATTTGGCCACATAATTTGCTTTGGCCAATGAGATGTAAAAGCAGAGGCTTGAAAAGTGCCTAGGACTGGGGGCTGGTCTTTCATTACTGCTGAGACCACCATGTGAAGCAACCTGGGCCACCCTCCTAGAGGATGAGAGACCACACCGTCCCAGACAGTGCAACCTTCCCGGCTGCGTCACCAGTCACGTGACTGAGGCTGTCCTACCCCATCCCAACTGAGCAAGCCCAGACCAGAAAACCACCCAGTCAATCCACAAAATCATGAGACACAAGTCACGCCACTATGCTGTGGGGTAGTTTGTTACACAGCAAAAGCTAACTGATGCACTAGGCTCCCCACCATGTCCCCTGGTCAGAGTCTCCATCTTGGTGACCCTCCTGGCCCCCCATTCTTTTAAGACCCTGCCTTTCTTTGCCAGCTATATCACCTTCCCACCACCACCACTCTGCCCTCTGAATTCCAGTCCAATGGCCAAACACTTCCAAATCCATGACCTCCCCCTCTCCTGACCACAACTCTGAGAGGTAAGTATTGCTATCCCCATTTCTCAGAAGTAATGGCTGAAGCTCAGAGAGGTTGTCAGCCCTACTAAGGTCACACAGCTGGTCAATGAATCGGACTTCAAACACTGTTTATTTTCATCTTCATCTCATGTGGATTAGTTCACAGGCCTCCATACTGGCAGCTGTCCCCAATGATAACAGTTTGCCTAAATTTCTGAATATCATCTGCCTTTGATTCCTCACTGTGGCCCTGCCTGTTGTTGGAACACCTGCTACTGGGTCCACGTCAGCGCTCCCAGACGTCACCCACCTGCCAGGACTGCACCTGCTCTCTGTAGCCAACCCTCTGGATTTCCGATCTGCCTACCAGATTTGACTTTCTTCAGTGCCTGTAACTCTCTGGGCTTGTCCCCTCAGGGCCTGCTCCTCCCTGATTCCAGATCTACCCAAGGCAGCCCCTCCCGCATTGTCTGGCACCTCCCCAGAGAGGAGAGTCAAGTCTCTGTCATCAGGGAAAGGGAAGGAGGTGAATAACTACCACGTCGGTTTCTACTTGGGCTCTACTCCTGTGGGTTTCTGGGCTTCTAAAGCTTTTGCTGATATATCTTTGATAAAGTACTTTGTCTAATAGGTTAGAAATTGACCTGTGTATATGTAATCATTAAAATGGGTGAGAAGGAGTAAGATGTAGGTCTGGTAGTCCAAAGCAAGTCATGTGGTCAAGCCCAGATTGAAGAGTGGAGAAAGTTTACCTTTTGATGAGAGGACTGGCAAGGTTGTATTGCAAAGGGTCACATATATAGGGGTTGGAGGGATTTTTCCTGAGCTGACTCTTTGCAACCCCATGGACCATAGTCCGCCAGGCTCCTCTATCCATGGGGATTCTCCAGGCCAGAGTACTGGAGCGGACTGCCATGCCTTCCTCCAGGGGATCTTCCCAAACCAGGGAACAAAACCAAGTCTCCCACATTACAGGCAGATTCTTTACTGTCTGAGCCACCGAGGAAGTCCTTACTGAGTTCAGATGCTCCCTTATTAAGATTCATTTCCTGTTTGTTTCACAGCTAGATGGAGAGAACATTCCTGGAGAAGGAAGTTTACTTATGTAAACTGACAGTGCATTGGGAACTTTTCCATCAGGCTGTGGTCCCAGGACTAGGACATTGCTGAGCTCAGTGAGAAAATGACAGACTCGGGGCTCCCTCAGGAGAAGAAGAAACTATCTGACGTTTCATTGCCACTGTCCTAGCACTGCGCCTGGCCTTGGTGAGCACGCAAGAGATATCTGTTGAATAGAGGACGGATGACGGAAGGACCAAGTGAATGACAGAGCCATCCAGCCATCAGTCTCACCTTTGGAGAGCTGACAGATGGGTTCTAAGAGGCCACTAGAGAGGAATGCTATGGAGGTGGGGATGCGGGTGGGGGCGCATCCCACTCTGGAGGGTTCTGGCTAAAGAACCTTCTAACCCTGAGGTTCTGCATCCCGAGAAAGCCTCCTTATTTCACTGGCTGTCACACTGTAGAAGCAATAGCTAGCGTGACTCAGAGATGGTGTGGTTTAATAAATCCAACTGTGAAGTCGGCTTTGGAAGGTTATAGATGTTGAGGTTCAAATGCAGGTCCTCAGCAATTCCACTGCCAAGTGTCCACCCTAGAGAAACTCTAACCCACATGTAGAAGCAGATGGATATAAGGATGTTCAGTGCTGCACTGTGCTTAACAGCGATAAGTCAGCAACAGTGTACCTGTCTCTCAGTAGGGGAACCAGAAAATGAATACACTGGGCTCTGTTCACATATTGGAGTACTACACAACAGTCCAAATGAATCTCTATCTCTATGCATGTCAGTAACTGTACTACTTATATGAACTAGAGATCTCAAAAACCATAGCTACTTCCACTATCATTCCATTATGTAAAGTTTAAAAACACATATAACAGGGGCATGTAATTTACATCTAAATACAAATGTAGTCAAGATGGGCAAATATTCAGGGGCATGGTATCATCAACTCCAGCCACAGGTCACCCGTGGGCAGGGACAGCAGTGGAAATGAAAGGGGCAGAGGCATTTACTGGATATGCTTTTTATTTCTTAAAAAGAAAGAGCAAGAACTAAAGCAAACGTGATCAGCATTCACATCCTGGAGGTGGGCACTATGTGCTTCTTCTGCACACTTTCTTGTATTCATTCATTCAACAACCATTCAGTGAGGACCTATTATGTGCCAGGCAACGTTCTAGGGTCTGGGGACACAGTAGTAAACAAAGCTGGCATCGCTGTCCTCAAGGAGCTCATATTCTCTCTGTTTGAAACATGCATAACTCCTCGTTTTGATTTTTAATACATAAGTTCAGTCCTTAACCACTGACTGAGAGGCAACCTGCCTTTTTCCAATCTCCTCCAATCTGCTCGGTTTTCTCTTTTCCGGAACCTCCCACTAGCATCTGGTCCCTTTCCAAGCCCCATGTCAGCTGTCCTGCGACAGAGTCCCCACCTCACCCTGTGGAAGACCCACCACTTAGCTGTACTGCCCCACCCCCCACCCTTGCCATCACTATCATCCAACTTCCTGGTCACACCCACCACCATTTACCGGAGACCCTGGGGCTGCCTCCAGTGTCTCCCCACCCTCATGCCCTTGTAGACACCCCATCCCACACCCGACCCATCCATTCCTAGAATTCTTTAACACCGATGGCCTCTTTGCCCCCCATAGCCACATTCAAAATGTTATCCCTAGAACTGTCCTCCTTGGAAACCTTTCACTTCCCACCTCCCTCTCTGACCTCGGCCTTCTCCTCTTCCAGCTGTACACTCTCTCGCTACTTACCCCAGAGAGCCCCCAGGCCTCTGCCTCCATGTTCTCCCTGCCCTTCTGTTTTTCCTGGCCACTCTCCCCTCCCCTCCCAGCCTTGGCCCCAGAGGTGATGCTCTGAGCCACTCTCACCTCTTCCTGCACCTCAGCCTCCCACAGCCCCCATCTGGCACAAGCCCTGGACCAAAGCCACCCTCAGTGTCTCTGGACTGAATCACCCTAACCCTGGATTGATGATCTGGGGCCCTGTTGATCCTGCTCCCTGACATTTGGTGGGTTCCCTCTCTCCTCTTTAGTAATTAATTATTAGTTGAACCTTCACTTCTACATCCCACCCTCCACCCCCACTCCACTCAACCCCTGATGCTTAATTCTCAGCTGAAGACCGTCCACCCCCCTGAGAAATCTGAGCAATTAACACGATTCCCTGTGACTCCCAGCCTTGCCTCCAACACAGCTATTGGCATCATTCTCACCTCCTCTCCTCCTCCTCAGCAAAGGGGTCGCCCCCTTGCTTGTTGCCTCAGTTGAAGGTGGCACCAGCCCTTCCCCAGTACAGAATCCCAGGTACCTGGCTACCCTCACCCCTGACCGTCCACACCCGAGCATCAAGTACTGCTGATTTATTTCCTAAATATTGCTTTTATCATCCCCTCCCTCAAGAACTGTTACCACAGGTCTAATTCAGGATGATCGCTGACTCCAGTCTATCCAACTCCAGTCATGACCCTCCAACCATCCTCCCTGTGGCTACCAGAGGGAGGCTCCCAAAACATCCATGTGCCATCATCACACGCCTGCTTAACATCCACAAAAGGCTCCAAGTTGCTCACAGGGCATCACAGGACGATGCCTAAACCCCAGGCACAGCTCCTAGGGCCCTTCATCAGCTGCCAACATCACAGCTCACACTCCCTGTCTCACAGCTAAAGCTCCAGCCTCACAGCAACACTTACAGCCCCGTACGTTTCTAGCTCTCTCACCTCTGTTCCTGTTGAAGTTCTTCTCGTGGCCTGCAATACACTGCCCCTCCTCCTCAATCTTCAAGACTCAACACAAGTGACCCTTCCTCCAGGGTAGCTTCCCTGCCCACCCTGGGTTGCATCAGGCGTCTGTCCTTTACCCTCCCCAAACACCTAGTGCATCTGCCTCTATCAAAGTCGTTACCAAAGTGGTTTATAACTTTTTCTTTCAGTGAGTCTCTCCCCTGCCTGGTATGTGGCAGGTGACCTTAGAAAGATGTCTGCACAGAATGTCCAGAGGCAGAAAGATAAGCAGGCTGAACTTCAGAGATTCTACAGCACAAGCATGCTCGTTCCCAACCAAGCATACCCTCCATAAGCTGGCAGTCACCAAACATCCATCCACATGGGCATGTCTCCGCACTCGTCAGGAGTGGAGGTGGGCCCCCACCACCTGCAGCAGTTCAGACTGATCACCCGGGCATGGATCTCCATGCATACCCCCCTTCCAGGGTCTCGGATGCCACCTGTCCCATTCCCAGGGCTCCCTGTGGCTAACATCCCACCCCCACTAGGCCATCCCAGGCACAGCACCCTGTGTCCACCTCCCTGGAGCACACTACCTTGGCCAGGGATCTCACTATAGGACTTTCCATAATGCCTCGAAGGAAGATCAGGTCCAGTTCGGCTGCTCCCGTGGCATTGGGGAGAGATCCCAGGTTGTCCAGGACTTGCTGCATGGCTGGAGGGAAGGAGCAGACAGTGAGACACACAGGCGCCAGCTGAGCACAGGGGACCCAAACACACCATAGAAACCCCACCCCTCTTACCCTCCATCCCACAGAAGACAGCCCCTCCCCGCAACACATCCTTCCCTGCCTGGCACTCCAGGCCCTAGAAGGCCTGTGGCACAGGTCCTAAGAGGGGGAGGGCAATTTCCTTGGCCTGTTCTCTAGGCCCTAGGTAATACTAGCCTGGGCAGGTGGAAGGCTCCCAGCACCAGGAAGTGGACTTTGAGGTGGGGGAGGGGAGAAACGGAAGCAGATGTCAGGTTCCAATTTCTGCCCTAAACCAGAGAACCACATCATTCAATCTCTGGATGGGCTGAAGCCCCAGGACTCAGCCACCCGCACGTGGCAGGCTCAGGGATGAGAGAGACGGCGCTTGGAACACGTCCCTGGAGTGTGAGCCTGGAGTCAGCAGGCAGCCATGCAGGAGGTCAGGGCCTACCCGCCATCCACTACCAGCTGTGCCACTAATTCAGGGTGATTTTGCACAAGTCACTGTCCATCACAGGCCTCAGTCTTTCCTTCCTGTAAAATGGGTGGATTAAACTGGATGGTATCTACAGGCCCTTCAGCTCTGAAAGACAATGACCTGGAAATTAATACAGATCATAGGAAGCCAAAGCTGAGGCCCAGGACACTGGTAGAGCTGGGGGAAATAGGCACACTGGGGCTTGGGATGCTGTGGACACCCAGGGGCAGAGGTCAGACCAAGTCATCCTAGGAATCAGCAAACCCTCAGCTGGGGATGGGACATCAGCAAGGGGAGAACACCTGAAGCTGGGCCACTGCTGAGGGGCTCAGTCTCAGGTAGGGGCTGTCTTCCCCCACCAGCAGAGGTGGGAGCTACTGGCTGTGGCAGGTTCTGGGGGAAGGGAGGCAGAAGCAGAGTGTGCCCAGCTGGGGGCAGAGATGGGCAGGGGGTATCATTACTCTGCCACCCTGCCACCCACGCCTACATCTGCATAACAGCACCCAAGCTGGGAAGGAGGAGGGTGGGTACAGTCCCTGGCACCTCTCACTGTTCTCAGCCATGCCCCCTCCTCCAGGAAGGAATGGGGGTGGGCTGCAGGAGGCTCTGAGATTGCAAGCTGGCAGCCACTGGTCAGGGACCCTTGGCCTCCCACCCTCTTCCCTCTCATTCTCCCCACCTTTTCCACAAATGACATTCATGCCTGCCCTCCAGACCCCTCCTGCTCATGTCTGGGCTTGGCATCGGTCAGAAACCTGCAAGATCCTTAGTGGACTCAGAAAGAGGCCAGGGCAGGAACCCTTCCCACTCTGCCAGGATATCCAGGGACCCTTCCTCTCCTGTCATCCTCATACACAGATTCCCCAACCTGCCAGCTATGGGAGGGGATTGAGCCAAGGGAGTTGGTGCCCTCAGTACAGGTCAGCTCTCCTGGGGGACCGCGCCCCGAGACCCTTAGGCTCCGGAGAGCCCGCTCCCAGGGTACCCTCTCCAGATGCCCTAAACCCCTCAGGACCAGACCCCAGCCTCGCCACTCCACCTTTCCCTACCTTCCCTCCGGAGCTCAGCTTCCTCAGAGGAGCCCAGGGATATACCCTCCAAAGAGGCCCCGCTCCCTGGGCTGCCGGCCATGGCTGACCCCCTCCGGGACCCGGGCTGTGGAGTAGCCTCCACGCCGCCGCAGCCTTCCCAGCCAGAGGTGGGCAGCGCTGGAGGAGGTGGGACTCAGGGAGCGCCCTCTGCAGGATCAGCCAATTGTAAGGCTCAGCAGCCTCACCGCCTTGTTGATTGGCCAAAGCCCAGACTGGGAGCAGACAGGCGGGAGGGGGCTGTGAAAGAGCTGGGAGGGGGCCGTGGAAGGGTCCTCGTTCCACGGCGGCCGGATTCCCCTTTGAATATCTACCACTAAAAGGCAAGGAGGCGGCTGAGGAAAGGTTTCCGGCCGGGGTGGGGTTGGTGGTGGGGAGATGTGTATAAGAGACATGTGTATATGTAATCATTAAAATGGGTGAGAAGGAGTAAGATGTAGGTCTGGTAGTCCAAAGCAAGTCATGTGGTCAAGCCCAGATTGAAGAGTGGAGAAAGTTTACCTTTTGATGAGAGGACTGGCAAGGTTGTATTGCAAAGGGTCACATATATAGGGGTTGGAGGGATTTTTCCTGAGCTGACTCTTTGCAACCCCTGACTGGAGCGGTGCTCAGAGACCCTCCCCTCCCAGAAACCCAAGGTGGGTGGGGACTTGGCCCCATCTTATTCCAGTCCCTCTCTTCTAGAAGTCCCTCCTCAATTACACCGCCTGCCACCTCCTCCTCGAGACTTCCGACCGCTCCTCTCGGTCCCCTCACCAAGCCCAGTTTTCTTTACAGTGACCCCCTCAGGGTCAAAGGAAGCCCCCAAGAACGACTTTCATGAGGAGGCAGTTGGCACAGCCCTCAGACCCCACATCTCAGGAGTAGCTTCTCCATCCCCATCTCCAATTGAGCCCCCCCACCCCCGACTTGTTTCAGGGGCGATGCCTGTGGGCAAGTCAGGCATCTTGGGACTGGGGGACTGGGGCCTTGGGAAAAAGTGAGGGAGTATTCACGCAGAAGAGACTAGCGTGGGCAGGAAGGGAGGGGTTTTGAAAGTTACCCCATTCCTTCCCCTGAGACCTTGCACCCTTGAGGCCACCACTAGGCACTGCTGCTGCCACCAGACTGCCATTCCCTGAGGAGTGGCACAGGGTCACAGCACACCCTGGTTGCCATGGCAGCAAGCAGGATTACACACTAGAACATTAACCCAGAGATTTAAAGGGACAGCTCCACCTGAAAGCCCCACATCCCAGCCTTAATTCAAAGAAAGGAGGGAACCGGTGCTGAGGCAGAGCTTCAGGTCTGGAGTCCAGGGGCAAGGCGTCCAAACTCTCAGCCCATGCCAACACCCACGCATCTCCAACCCTCAGGGAAAGAGCTCCTCCACCTTACTAGAAATGGAGTTAGGGTCTCTCTGCAAGAGGAAAACATCCACACCATCTCACTCCCTTCACGATGATAGTGGCCATATTGATACGTGGATCAGGGTAGAAGGACCCTGCTAGCTTCAATCTCTGCAGAGGCCAAGGCAAGGATCTCTGGGGGAAGGTAAAGGGGAAGGGGGGAGGGTGAACTTGACCTTAGAGGCAAGGGTACAGCTGTCTATCGACCCGTGAGAAGTGTAATGACCACCAGATGATAAGGGGCAGAAGCCACCATTAGAGTTTTGCGGCCAGGAGCCAGTCCAACCCTGGGGCAGGCACAGAGGGCCACCCGAGGGAAAGACAAAGCTTCTGGCCTCTGAGTCGCCCATCACCTCTTTTCAGAGGAAGAAACGCAGCCTCCAAGAGGTTAAGCAACTTGCTTTGCTTAAGTTGCTTTAAGCAACTTTCTTCCTTTGGATACAGAAAGCCTGTGACACGACACCCAGGGGAGCAGGTGCCCCAGGAGTCCTCAGAGGAAGCAGACCCTCACACCTATCTCCTGAACTCCACTCCCTACCCTGTCCCCCACCCCACCAGGGCCCATCAAGCGGCCTGCAGCAGGGAAACCAAAGCGCTGGGCCTTCCCCTCCCTCTACACCCCTGCCAGGCACCATTAATGGGTTTATTGGACAGCCCCAGATTGACAGGCCTTTAATCACAGGCTCAGGGATGGGCTTAATTAACCCCTAAGCAGCTTACAGAGGGGCCCAGGCAGGCTGGAGCAGTGGGGAATGCACCGAACCCTCCAAGGCTGCAGCAGCTAGGGGACACTGGGACAGTCTGGCCACTGCATGGAGAAGAGGCCTTTCCTGGGGGGACAAGGGTGTCACAGTTTAGTTCTGGCCCCTCACAGCAGCCTTCACTTTCCTGCTTCAGCTTTTCAGAGGGGAGGGCACAGAGAAGTCACTCTAACTCAACTGGGAGGCCTGGAACATCTTGCAGAAGCAATAGCAGCACCTAGAGAGACAGAAGGGGCTACACGGCACCCAAACGGGGATCAATGAAAGAAAAACAAGAACGGTTCACAATTGTTAGGGCCCTCTGAGAGCCTGAGTACAGGGCACTTCACTGGATGGGTCTCTGCATACACTCAGGGTGTGATCCCTGAACCCCTGGAGTAGAATGCAGACTTCGTGCATAGAAGCCTTCGTCTATGATGAAGGCCCTTGGTTTGCATCAGATTCTCAATAGGATCCAGGACCAATACAAGTTAAAAACACTGACCCTGTCCTATCACTTCATTCTACAGATGGGGAAACCTAGGTCCTCAAAGCAAGGTGACCCTGACTCAAGGTCAGAGGTTAAAGAGGTAACAACAACTCAGTAGCACAGCATAATAACTGTGAGTATCCCTAATGGTAACATGCTTTCCCTATTATAGCCTTTGAGTTTCACATCACCTCTTGACAGAAGAAGAGACACAGCCTCCAAGAATCTAAGCAGATCGTTCCTGAGGCTTCCTAGCTTGTCTGGGTGGCCCACAACCTTGCCCTAAAACTTCCTACAGAACTAAGCCAAGGCTTCCTGACCTGGCATTCTCCACAGCCCAGCACACACACACTCCCATGTGTTGGTCCACATTACCTATCTGGGGGGCACGGCACTGTGGACGTCTCCAGAGCATGCATCCCCCTCCACGGAGGTGAGTTGTGCTCTGTCTCCAGCCCCACCCTGGGGCAGGTGCAGCAGGGTGAGAGAAGTTGCCCAGAGGAATGGCTGAGCAGCTGGATGGAGCAGCTGCAGCAGGGTCAGTTTGCTCTTACAGGGAGCTGTGGCAGTGCCTGACTGTGCTCCCCAACCTGCCTGGAATCCCCTGAATCACTGCTATAACTGACATCCCAGCCCCCACTTCTTACCAGTCTCGGAGTTGGTGGCTGCAACCGGCATGGTGAAATCAGCAAGGACTCCTGAAGGAAGGGAGAGAGGAAGTTGAGAAGGCAGAAGGGCAAAATAATGGGGAAGGAATTAGGAAGGACCTCCCCCTCAGGAGGAGCCAGTGGGGTAGGGGAGAGGGCACCGCCCTGATACTAAACTATTCCATAGTTCTGGGAGGCAAGAAGGGCAGACATGACACACCCATCTCTCCAAGGAGGAGGAGACAGAGGATCAGAGAGGTTAGTTAATTTGTCCAAGGTCACAAAGCTAATAAAGAGAGCTATGGGGACTTCCCTGGTGGTCCAATGGCTAAAATTTTGGGTTCCCAATGCTAGGGGCCTGGGTTCGATCCCTGGCCAGGGAACTAAAACCCACATGCCAAAACTGAAAATCCCACATGTACAACTAAGATTCGGTGCAGCCAAATAAATGAATAAAAATATTTTTTTAAAGAAAAGGAGAGCTACAATGAAACTCCAGGTTTTATGACTCAAAAAAAAATTTATTTCTGCCTACCATCTGTCTTTTTTATTTTATTTATTTTGAGAGAGAGAGAGGATGGGGGAAAGTCCAATGTGAGTAAAAAGGTAAAAAGTAAGAAAATGGGTGTTCCCTGACTTTAAGCTCCATGGGTCAAGAATCACAGCTGTTTTATTTTGCCTCTGGATCCTAGACCCAGCACAGTGAAGATGCTCTACAAACATCTGTTCATCTGTCTGGCAGAAATGATGTCATACCTCACTAGGGCCTCTCTTGCTTCCTCTTTTTCCCTTTACCCCTTCTTAGCCCCGAGCTGGGACAAGGAGAGCAGGGGACTCTGGGCAAAACCCACCACGGAACTTATAGACCCAGTTTCCATCCCAGGTCCTCCTGGAATGGGGTTGGATCCCTTATTCTCCAAGGAAGGGTGCAGGTGGGTAACCCACCATCCTTCATCCCTTTGCCTTTCTGGGCCTGTGCCACTGGAGAAAACCCTAATTCCCGGTTGCCATGACAACAGGAGGCGCGGTGGCTCCCAGCAGGGGTGGGGGAGTGGAAGAAAGCATCTGGCAGTGCCCACTTTAGGACTGAATGCTACTGGGCCCTGGGGGTGGGGGAGCCACGATTTCACCTCCTCCCCCTAAAAAGGTCCCTAGAGGGACCACTACCTGATTTTAATGAAATCCTCTCTCTTTCTATCACCTTCCCAGGCCTGAGCAGGTCATCTGTGCTCCCTGCTACTTGTAATTTCAAGTAGCAGAAATTACAAAAGTGGAAGGATGACACCCCTTCCTCCTGGATCTGCCCCGAGGACAAGGAAGAAAGGAGCTTTAGGGGAAAGGGAGGACATCCCTTGTCAGACTAGCACCCAGACTGGGAGCAATGCCCAGGATCCACTGTGCCAGCTAGTGCCCTGGGCACAACCCCTGCCACCCCTATTCCTAGAGAGCATCAGAGAGGGATCCCTTTCTCCCCACCTCCCAACCCCACCCCCGGCCCGGCCCGGGTCCTGAGGACCTGGA
Source organism: Cephalophus harveyi (assembly GCA_006410635.1). Lineage (NCBI taxonomy): Eukaryota > Metazoa > Chordata > Mammalia > Artiodactyla > Bovidae > Cephalophus > Cephalophus harveyi. Next base: position 264,928 of record SJYT01000839.1, on the reverse strand, counting down.
GCCTGCAGCTCTCTCCAGCTGGCACTACTCTCCCAAGTCCTCCTGCCCCAGAGGGTGGAGGGTGGGAAGAGGCTGGGAGGATCCTGTCCCCAGAAGTCTTGCCCAGCCTGCCTGGGTTTTCTCCCTAAGGAGTCGGTTCCCACGGGCATCGGCTAGCTCTGCCCAACCCCCACTCAAGCCTCTGGGAGGGCGGGGCCGGCTGTGCCCACAGGAGAACAGCAGTGCCAGGCAAGCCAGCCTGGCTCCGAGTCAAGGTCCGGAGCCCAGGCATCTGAGAACTCCAACCTCAGCTTCCAAAACCCTGGGCCCACGTGCCCTCTCACCCCTACCTCCAGGCTACCCACACCACCCAGGGTCGGTAGCCGATGTGGGTCCACCGAGAAAGGGGGAGGTTTCCTCCGAGCTCTGTCAATACCCGTACAAAGAGATATAGAGGAGAAAGGTCTGACAAAGGAGCTTTGAAGATTTACAGGTCTTGGGGAGCGGTAGGCAGACTGCAGGATAGGGTCTAGTGGCCAGGCGGGCTTGCACGCACCGACGATCAGAGCGCCCCCGCCCCAAGAGCCCAGCCCTAAAACGCTGGGCGCTAGGACCTGGGAGGAGGGGGGTGTGTTGCGAGCCATCAAAGAAGACTCTCTGCGTGCGCGCCCGGCGGAGACTAGGGGATGAGGTCACTGAATGGCTGCACACCCCCCACCCCCGCCCGCGTCCTCACGCTCCCCGCTCTGAGTTGACCTAACTTTCTGGCCCTGACTCCTTGCTCCTATCACCGACCCCTTCCCAGGTCTCCAGATCCTAGTCCTGGCCCCCGACCCAGACCCGCCCCCTCTACAACCTGGGAGGCGAAGAAGCAGCACACCCCCTTCGCAGGACCCTCTTCCAGGAGAGATTGAGGTGTTGGCCTCAATCTCAACCCCCCAAGGTGGCAGGGGAGCCAAGGGGACCCACACAACCTTCGTCTTGCGCCCCCACCCCCGGAAGAGCTAATAACGCGGTTCTTACGTAATGCCCGGCTCCGAAGTCCCCAGAATCCGCACAGTCCCCGGAGAAGCCGCACGGACACTCGGGCCCCCGCACAGCTCCTAGGCTCTGTGCCTGACGTCACTTAGGAGCCCTCACCGCAGGGGCGGGGGGCCAGTGTCCACGGGCAGCGAGGTCTGATCTCTCTCTAGGAGCCCCGAGAAAAGGGGAGTGGAGGCGGGAGGGTGAGAGGGAGAGAAGGGGCGGGAGGGTGACAGGGAGGGGAGGGGCCAGAGGGAAGAGGCCAGGAGAGGTGTAACGCAGAGAAAGGGCCCCAAGTGCCGTTCCAGCACCAAGAGGGCCCTCGGGTGGGTGCTGGCCAGGGGGCCGGGGGGCGCCTACCTGCTCCCGGAGAGGCCCCTAGCTCCGGGTGGCTCCCGCGCAGCCGGGCGCTCCGCGTTTATTGCTTGTCAATCGCTACTCCGGCTCTTAAAGCGGCGAGGCCTCCTCTGCGCGAAGGGGCGGAGACCGAGAGAGGAGGGGAGAGGGAGGAGGATGAGGACGCCGCGGGACCACCCGCAGGAAAGTACCCTTTCCGAGGAGCTAGTGGGTAGGTAGGGAGATGGTGACTTAGGAGACACTACACAGCCCACGATTCTCCGACCCGCAGCTGGCTTCCTACCCGGGGAAGCAAGGACTGGGACCTGTACCCACTAGTCTCTCGGCACCCAGTGATTCCCTTAAAAGGGCGATGGTAAGAGACCCGCCCCCTTCTCTCAGCTTTAGACACGCGTTCCAGTTCAAGGCTTGCCTCACCTTTCCTCATTATCCTGCTTCCCAACTGGGTAAGGGAGCAGGAATTTAGGAAGACCCCTAAAGGAGCAGGAGACTCACCCCCACAGGACCTCAAACTCAGGAGCAGCTTTTAAGGATTCTTTGGTGGATACCTGGATCTCAGACTCGCTAGGCGAATTTGCAAAAAAAAAAAAAAAAAGGTGGGGGGAGGCGCGCGCTGAGACCCTATTTCAAGCCTGGACCGGAGAGCTGGTCCATACCCCAGTCTACGGAATATAGAACAAGGTGACTCGCCATCCTTCTTCGTAGTTCTATCTCAAGAAATAAAGACAAACCCAGTTGCCCGCCTTCACCCCAGCTTCTGGCTCCACTGTAGACCTGCACTTAGTTCTAGCCGTGGAGTACTGAAAGCTCAGCTGGAAGACTACGAAGTGCGCGGTGCACTCAGGGTCAGCCGAGGTACTACTCTGACCGCGGTATTCCCCACCCTGCACCCTCTCCAACTGCTTTCTAGAATATGCAGGTCTCCTAAGATCAGAAATGCACTGCATTCTGGAAACTTGCTTGGAAATCTCAGAAATGGGTTTGACTTGGAAATTGATACTGGAAGCAGGGGGGCTGGTCCCCTTGTGGCAGGAAACTCAGCTTGCCCTGAGCTCCGGCAACGATCATACGTTTCAGCACCGTTGTTGTTTAGTCACTAAGTCTTGTCTGACTCCTTTGCGAACCCGTGGACTGTAGCCCGACCGGCTCCTCTGTCCATGGGATTTCCCAGGGAAGAACCCTAGAGTGGGTTGCCATTTCCTTCTTCAGGAAATCTTCCCAACTCCTGCATTGTAGGCGGATTCTTTACCACTGAGCCACGGGGGAAAGCCAGGTTTGAGTATAGGTAAAGAGTTTGCCTGCGGTGCAGGAGACCTCGGTTCGATCCCTTATTACTGAGCAAGGAGAGGAAAGTTAGCGATCCCAGATGGCAGGGACTGGAATTACAGGCTTCCGTCTCCAACCAAAGAACTTGCTGGAGCAAAATGCTTTCTGCCCTCTCTTCTGCCTTCAAGCCAAAAGATCTTCCTAATTCAATTTAGGAAGAAGTCCCCGGGAGCTCCCTGGTGGTCGAGTGGCTAGGACTCTGTGTTCCCAATGCAGGGGACCCGGGGTTCGATCCCTGGTCGGGGAAATAGATCCCACATGCTACAACAAAGAACAGGAGTAGCCAAATGAATTTTTTTAAAAAAAGAAGTCCTCTTCCCATCATGAAAGCTACCCTCCACTCTAGCCTGTCCACCTGACTATTTGGTGGTGGGGAAGTGGAAGCATCTTGAATCTCTCCATAGTATCAATTACTTCTCAGTCAGGCAACTATTACCCCATAGCAACATACAGCAAACTTTTAGTTTCATTCAAGATCCCCAGAACAAGGATCCCTGATTTTGGCCCTCTAGGAAATGGAGCCCAACTCATTACTCTTACCAGCTGCCTCCTCCCACTCCCCCAACCCCGCTCCCCGCCCCATTAGTCAGCAAGCATCTCTCTTATAAGGGCCTTATAGAATGCCAGCTCCTCACATCTGTTCAAGACCTTACAATTGATAAATTGTTTAATTCTCACAACAGCCCCATGAGGTTACAGAGAGAGGAGAAACATTTCCTGATACAGAGTAGGATGCTCTTATTCTGGTCCAGATAGGGTGCCAGCCTCACTGATTCTGTCAGATACCAGCTACAGGGCCAGCTTCAGTGATTCCTGAAGGTGAAGGTCCGGAAGCAGGAATGTCAGACACAGAAATCACTTTCTAGCGGTACAACCGAATGTCATAATAGACGTGCTGTGTTCTAAGCAGGGCCCCAAAGAATGAGGGTGTTACTGAGGGGATATAGGGTAGCTGGGGCAGGAAGCAGGTTTGAGGGGTCCACAATGCATTCCATGGCAGTTAGAGGCTGCCCCCTCTGCCGGTGGGATGGAGGAACGGGGGGAGTAAGCGGAAATGAGGCGCTGGGGGTGGGGAGGAGGTAGGTGGAAAAGAGGAATGAGTCCTCTTCCTCGGAGGTCTGTCTTCTTCCCTGTCTGCGCCCCAGAGGTCACAACGGTGTAGGCAGTGTCTCTGCTTACCCTCAAATCGAGATATTCCTCTGGTGGTTATTCATTCCAAGGCTTTGGGATTTAACACACACAAAGAGATAAAACTTGGAGCGGCTGTTCTAAATTTTCAGCAGAAGTGAAGTGAAATAAGTCCCTCCGTCGTGTCCGACTCTAGTCCATGGAATTCTCCAGGCCAGAATACTGGAGAGGGTAGCCTTTCCCGTCTCAATCCAGGGATCGAAGCCAGGTCTCCCGCATTGCAGGATTCTTTACCCGCTGAGCTATCAGGGAAGCCCTAAAAGAGCTCGTGCTATATTGAGTGATGTTGCACTTCCGGTAATGACCAGCAGGGGCCGCCAAAAGTTACCGCGAGTCTCTGTTTCTACACCCACCCGCTCCGATTCCTTAGCCCACTACCGCAGCAATTCACCAGTCTTGTTCTAGAAGCCTTTTCTACTGTCTGTATCTCTCAGTTAAAACAAAAAAGTTTGGAACCATCAGTGTAAGTATACTTATATTTATATATTATTATATGAAGCGAAGTGAAGTCGCTCAGTCATGTCTGACTCTTTGCGACCCCATGGACTCTAGCCTACCAGGCTCCTTCGTCCATGGGATTTTCCAGGCAAGAGCACTGGAGTGGGTTGCCATTTCCTTCTCCAGGGGCCCTTTCCAACCCAGGGATCAAACCCGGGTCTACTGCATCGCAGGCAGACGCTTTACCGTCTGAACCACCAGCGAAGCCATATTATTATATGTATGCTACTAAATAGTCATTAGAATTTTTGAGTGTGATTTTTAATATACATAGTTACTATTAATATGTATATTAAAAATCACACTCAAATGTTCTGGGCCCTGACTCCCATCACAACCTCAGACAGCCTGAAACCCCCTCCACCATCATCATCACCCGCCAGCCACACACCAACCAGCCCTGCCCCCACATCAGATACCGGTCTAGAAGTCCAAAAACTTCTCCCAGAAGCCGCTGCATTGCCCTCCCCTCCTCACCCCACCCCTGGCCCAACACTGGCACTTTGCCCAGCCTCCTTGCTTTACTCTGCCACAACCCCATGGGGTGGGATGTTCTGGAACTAGAGAGCTCTGCATTGAAATCCTGGCTCTGCCATGTGGTATATGTGTCCTAGGTCAGTTACATAACCTCTCTGAGCCTCAGTTTCCTCATCTGCACAATAGGGATAACAGCCTCCACCTTGGGAGAGGGCACAGAGTGGATGCCACAGTACCAGGCACACAGAAAATGCCCTATAACTGTGGCTCCTTCCTGGGAGTAGGTCTGAGCAGGCCCTAACTAGGTGCCAGCTGAGCAGTGGGTGGTTCGTCTCTGTCTCTGGCTGTCTGACGTGCCCATAACTGACCTCGGGTCCTCCTGGGGAAGACGGCGGCCCCCCCAGGGCTTCTGGAGCCCCAGGTATCTGCTACAGACAGCATGTCCTCTACCTTTCTGCCCACCTGTTAGTGGCATCCTGCCTAGTCCTAACTGTGCCACCCACCACACTTATCCTCTTTCCAGCGCCCAATCGAGGTGGCAACAGCTTTGCTTCAGGCACCAGGTAAGGGGACCAGGCATAAGTAGTCCATCGATAAGAGTAGGGACGAGCTCACAAAAGGCTTCCCTGGTGGCTCAGATGGTAAAGCATCCGTCTGCAACGTGGGAGACTTGGGTTCGATCCCTGGGTTGGGAAGATCCCCTGGAGGCTACCCACTCCAGTATTCTGGCCTGGAGAATTCCATGGACTGTATAGTCCACGGGTTCACAAAGAGTCGGACACGACTGATCGACTTTCACTTTCTTTAACTTCACAAAAGGCAGTGCAGGCTCTGGGCATGGGAGGAAGTCCTGCCATCCACCCCCGTAACCCAGTGTCTATTGCTGGAGACTCCCACACAACTGGGCCTTGGAGTGCCCCCGCAGACCCTGGACAAGGCAGGAAGGTGGAAGGGTCAAAGATGAAGGAATGAAAGGAGGCTGAGTTTAGGAGAAATGAGAGAGATCTTTTTCCTCTGAGTCTGACGCACCTGCCTCCTCACACTTCACCCCGCCAGTTAAATCTGCATTCTTCGATTTTCAGAAAGCTTGCTCATAGTTCAAAATTTTATCTTTAAATTGTGGGCTGATGCTCTGTGCTCTAAACATCATCCCCCCCAGAGCCGCTATTTGTAAGCACGCTGCCAGGTACAATTCCTGTCTCTTCACATATGTTCATTTCTTTCATCCTCATAATTACATACCGAGGTGGGGAATACTATCACCCCATTTTACAGATGAAGAAACTGCACACAGAGACATTAAGCAATTTGCCCAGAGGCATTACACTGCTAAGTGGTAGAGCTGGTATTTGACCCCAGGTCATCTTGGCTCTGCTGTACGCATGCTGCTCCTCACTTCATAGCTACTATTATTAGCTTCCTTTTATAAATGAAGAAACTGAAAGCCAGAGAAGTTCAGTGACTTGCCCAATATCACCCAGCAAGCAAGTGGCAGAACCTGGCTTAGTAGGTTTGGTTAGTAAAGAGATTTGCTTGGTTTCTCACCAATTATTCTTCAATTTCCAAAAACATGGTAAGTCACAAAAAGAGCTGAACTTAAATAACATTTAAATTGGACTTAGTTTAAGATCACTCATATAATTATCAGCCTTAAAAGAAATAAATACTTAAAAGCAATTGTAATCTTCCTTGCTAATCCTTAGCTGTTATTCATCACAGCTTAATCTAATCTTTAATTTATCTAAACTTGATTATAATACTAATGCGCCTTAAATCTTTTATTAACTTGGCATCAGATACTGGATTGAGAAAGGCTTAGCGGCTCTCGAGAGCACCTGGCAGGGATACCATACTGCAAGCAAGAGTCTTCTAGTCTTTGGAGAACAGCTTCCACCTCATACACAGAAAACATGGCCATTTGGCCTTGGTTTTCTCATCTGTAAAATGGGAGGATTAGTTAACTAAAATCCCTTCCGACTCCATCCATCCATGTATCTAAAGAGATTACCTTCCACTCTGCTCATAAAGGAGATAAAAACCTTCTTTCCAACAGGGATTTCCAAAAAGTAGCCTCTTGATAGATATTTTTTGAAATATTCATTATTCTACTAAATAAGTACCTATTCCCATTCCCTTAGTAAAGAATCTGGGTGCAGTGCAGGAGACTGGGGTTCGATTCCTGGGTTGGGAAGATCCCCTGGAGAAGGAAATGGCAACCCACTCCAGTATTCTTGCCTGGAGAATCCCATGGACAGAGGAGCCTGGCAGGCTACAGTCCATGGGGTTACAAGAGTCAGACATGACTTAGTGAATAAACCACCGCCGCCCACTACTGTAAAGTTCTTTGAAGATATTTTTTGAAATATTAATTATTCCACTAAGTACCTATTCCTACTACTGTAAAGTTCTTTGAAGATGCTGACTTCATCTTATTAACCACTGTAATTCCAGCATCTAGTGAAGCGCCTGACGTCAATGCTCTGCTAACATGCATGTAGGCTCTGAGGGAGGGCTCACACAAAAGAAGTTTGAAAAGTTCCCAGGGTATCCCAAGATACAGCCAAGGCTGGGAACAGGTTCGAGGCAGGGATTGTCAGCAGGAGATGTGGCCTGAGTGGGTGTGAGACTGGGGCTATGGTGTGGACAGGTGAGGACTGCCAGGTGACTAGATGCAGAGATGACCCCCAAAGCCTCTTTCCTGAGAAGGCAGCTGTGAATGTGGCAGGCACTGGGGACAGCAGGAGGAGCTGAGGGAACCCAGGAGAGGGAGATGAATGGACCTCCAGAACCAAGAGAAGAAAAGAGACCACCTGGAACTGATGCTTCCCTCTGCGCTCTCTAGTGCCCACCCTGTGGTGTCTAAAGGACTCAGGAGCCCAGAGAGGTCCACGACTGGTCTCTGGCCACACCCAGCTGGGGGCTGCCGAGTCTCTGGTCCTCACTGTCCCTGGCACAGCATCTGAGAGCAGGGGCAGAGCTGATGCCCTCAAGAGGAGTCAACTCCGTTCCCTCACTCAGGAAGACTGTCCCTCTCCTTCCAAAACTGAAAGTCCTACTCTTTGCCATTCCATCTTCCCAACCCAGTGATGGAACTCAGGTCTCCCGAATTGCAGGCAGATTCTTTACCGTCTGAGCCGCCAGGGAAGCCCCCCTTCCAAAGGGACATGCGGAAATGGTTGATCGATACCTGCATGATGAAAGACGTTTTTCTTTGTATCCTGCTTTGTGTGAAAATTGTATAAATCTTAATTATGTTGAATTGGTTTAAAAAAAGATGTTTCTTTTTATGAATTTTTAGAATATATACTTTCATGTTTCATCAGACTTTTTTTTTTTAATTTAAGGTATGGACTTCCCTGGTGGCTCAAACAATAAAGAATCTGCAAAGCAAGAGAGCCTGGTTCATTCCCTGGGTCAGGAAGATCCCCTGAAGAAGGGAATGGTAACCCACTCCAGTATTCTTGTTTGGAGAATTCCATGGACAGAGGAGCCTGGCAGGCTAGAGTCCATGGGGTCAGTAAGAGTCAGACATGACTGAGAGACTAACACTTCCACTTTCGTAGTTGATTTACACTGTTGTATTAGTTTCTGGCATACAGCAAAGTGATTCAGTTATAAATATATTCTTTTCCATTATAGGTTATTACAAGATATTGAATATAGCCCCCTGCACCTTAGAGTAGGTCCTTGTTGTTTACCTATTTAGCAGACATTTTTATTAAGTCAATGCCAAATTCTCTCCCACTTCTCCTAAGTCTGATGTGAAGCTAATATTCCTCTTAGAGACACCCCTATTTGGATGGGAGAGGGGGGCTGGGAAAGGGATACATTAGGCATTCGTTAGTTTGTGATACTGGATAAGGGAGCTGTCTTCCTTCTCTTCTAGGGTCTGGGGATGAAGGATAGGAGGGACTTCTCTGCCAGCAAAAATTCGGTCAAAATAGCTCCTCCTCCATGTATTGTGCTGTGTGCTAAGTCGCTTCAGTTGTGTCCAACTCTTTGTGACCCTATGAACTATAGCCAGCCAGACTCTTATCCATGGAATTCTCCAGGCAAGGACACTGGAGTGGGTTGCCATGCCCTCCTCCAGGGGAATCTTCCCAACCCAGGGACCAAACTCCTCCATATATTAAGTTAACCTTAAAAATGCATTCCAACACACACTGGGTGTGGACAAATACTGTTTGATTCCACTTATACGAGGTACTGGGCTTTCCTGGCAGCCCAGACAGTACAGAATCCCTCTGCAATGTGGAAGACCTGGGTTCGATCCCTGGGTTGGGAAGATCCCATGGAGGAGGGCATGGCAACCCACTCCACTATTCTTGCCATTCTCCCATGGACAGAGGAGCCTGGTGGGCTATAGTCCACGGGGTCACAAAGAGTCAGACATGACTGAGTGACTAAGCACAGCACACATGAGGTACTAAAGTACCTAGAATATAGTCAACTTCATAGAGTCAGAAAGTACATTGGTGAATCCCTGAGGCTGGGCCCAGGTTAAGGAAGAAGGGAGAGGGAATGGGGAGTTAGTGTTTAATGGAGACAGAGTTTCAGTTTAGGAAGGTGAAAATTTGGGGAGACAGATGATGGTGAGAGTTGTACAACAATGTGAACATACTTAGTGCCACTGAAGCATAAAGTTAAATATGGTTAAAATAGCATGTTTAACATTATGTGACTTTTATCACAATAAAAAAAACTTTTTTTAAAATAAATAAAATACAATTTAAAAAAAGAAAAAACACCCCAGGGGTTTCCCTGGTGGTCCAGGAGTTAAGAATCTGCCTTGCAATGCAGGGGATGCAGGTTCAAGTCCCTTGTGGGGTAGCTGAGATCCCACATGCAGCTGGGCAACCAAGCCCGCACACCACAGTCTGCAACTAAGACCTACTGCAACCAAAATAAATAATAAATATTTTTTAAAAAACCCAGCTCCTCCTCGTCCTCTGCCTGCACAGGCCTCAGGAGTCACGCACATGGGCATCTCACCACGGCTCACGGTGACAATGAAGCCAGAACCGGGCATCCCCTGGGATTGAGAATGTGGCCCAAGATGGAAGGTTCTGGAGGAAACAGCTGTCTGTGGTGGTTTATGAGAGAATGTAGCTATCAGGTTAAGAAATCAAGTAGGTTATATATTGAGCCCTCAGTAGTAGACTAAATATTCGAATGACAAGAAGGCAAATAATATCATCTTAAATTGAGGCTGGGAAACTAAACTCTGGTTGGGAAATTACTGGTATTTTGTCTTACAGGAAAGATGACATCAGCTCACTAGTTCTCACTCTGGTCTGGCCCAGGGGGGCCTCCCTCATCGAGAGTGCATAGAACAGATGGTGCAGCAGCCCTGTGGGACACAGTCTGGCAGTTCCTCAAAACTCTGAACAGAGAACGATATGATCCAGCGATTCCACTCCTAGGTGTGGACTCAAAAGAAATGAAAACCTGGGGTCCACATATAGCAGTGTTATTCATTATAGCCGAAAAGTGGAAACAACCCAAGTATCAATAGATGGATGGATAAACAAAATGTGGTATAGCCACGAAATGGAATGTTTTTCAGCTATAAAAGTTGACTGCTGGCTGTCTAGGGCTGGGAAGGATAGAAGGTGACTGCCAAAGGGCATGGGGTATCTTTTGGGAGGTGATTTAAAAAATTACTCTGAAACTGATTGTGACGGCAACTGCACAGTTCGGTGAATATACCAGAAACCAGTGAATTGTATTCAGTAAATGGGTGAATTTTATGATATATGAATTATATCTCAATGAAACCTTTGAAAGTGAAAGTGATAGTTGCTCAGTTGCCTCTAACCTTTTGTGACCCCATGGACTGTATCTCACCAGGCTCCTCTGTCCATGGAATTTTCTAGGCAAGAATACTGGAGTGAGTAGCCATTCCCTTCTCCAGGGGGTCTTCCCTACCCAGGGATGGAACCCTAGTCTCCTGAATTGCAGGTGGATTCTTTACTGTCTGAGCCACCATCCCCCAATAAGAATGTGAGTGGGACTGAAGCTCCTAGAAGGGGAACTTCATTGATTTCATGATGTGCCCCAGTGCCTACAACCCCTGCAGGCAGACAGGTGCTCCATAAACACTGTGCAATAAACATGCCAAGTGGGGACTTCCCTAGTGGTCCAGTGGCTAAGACTCCATGCTTCCAGTGCAGGTAGCTCAGGTTCAATCCCTGGTCAGGGAACTAGATACCATGGGCCACAACTAAGACCCGATGCGACCAAATAAATATTTTTTTACTAGCTTGCTGCTAGTAAAAAAGCACTCTCTGCCCCCTTCTGACGTCTATGTCAGAAGCTTTTTCTATCTCTTTTTCACTGTAATAAAACTTTTGCCACACGGGAAACAAACAAAAAAAAGCTAAGTGACCTCTTGAACTAAAGCAGGATCCTGAGGGCTTCCCATCTGGGATTTTCCAGACCACTTCCCTTCGCATAAACAAGAACTGTTTTTAGAACACCTGCACCCCTACTCTGCTTTGGGATCCAGTCAAAACGGTTAGCTAGATCAGGTCAAAGCCTGTGGCCTAAGAGTGAGGTCAAGACAAAGAGGATGGAAGGACATCAAGAAGATTGAGCTACTGAGTCCCAGGCATGGGAGCAGCTCCGCCAGCCTTCCACAAGTTAGCCCAGATATCGACATCATCAAAGAGATTCCTTAAGGCAATAGATTTGAGTCTGAAGCTCTCAGCTCCACAGGCTGTGAGAAGAGAGCTAGACCCACCCCTTTGGAAGGAGTCTCTGCTGCTAAGTCGCTTCAGTCATGTCCAACTCTGTGCAACTCCATAGACAGCAGCCCACCAGGCTCCCCCGTTCCTGGGATTCCCCAGGCAAGAACACTAGAGTGGGTTGCCATTGCCTTCTCCAATGCTTGAAAGTGAAAAGTGAAAGTGAAGTTGCTCAGTCGTGTCTAACTCTTCGCGACCCCATGGACTGCAGCCTACTAGGCTTCTCTGTCCATGGGATTTTCCAGGCAAGAGTACTGGAGTGGGGTGCCATCGCCTCCTCCAGCTTGAGCAAAAGGGTATTGGATGTCCCTGCCAAGCTCAGGCAAGAAGAACCAGACTCAAGTAACTGGCTCCCTCATTTCTCTCCAGGGTTCTCTGATCCTTCCCGGGACGGCTTTGGCCCCTTCTGGTAGGTGGCCTGCCCTGCCCCTCCTCCTCATCCCTCTGGGAATATTCAAAGAAGTGAAACTCACATCCTGATTTTTCATATTCTGTTACTCAGGCAAGGTAGTTAACACACATTCTCTCAACTAACCCCAGGCATCTGTTCTCCGGGCACTGGGCCCTATCTGTGGGATGGGGAATGACTAAGGCACTGTTCCCTGTGCTGGCGTTCAGGCTGGCACAAGAACCAGACGTGGGCATCACCTGTCAGCAGACCCCATAAACACCATCACAGTCACCAGAGCGGAAAGAGAAGCCCCAGGAGCCCAGGGCAGGACAGGGAGGGGACCAGGGAGGCCTCACCAGAGCGGAGTAGCCCCCGGGGCTGGGGGCAGGGGTGTTTTACCAGGCGGAGGAGCAGAAACAATTCATTCCAGACGAGCAGCAGCACAAGCAAAGGAGGAGGAATGTGAAAGCGCGAGGCTGTCTAGGAGACCATTGGAATGTAGCAGGCAGAGGGCTAGACAGGTGCAATGAGCCAGGAACACCGGGAAAGTGGCTGTAGAAAGTGGACTGCAATGCAAATGATCAGAACAGGGGGAAGATAAACAAACTGTGATACATCTCACAAAGGAAGAGTACCACTCAACAAGAAAAGAGAACAAGTGGCCAAGATGCCTCACACTACACAGAAATGTCAAAAACGTGATACTGAATGAAAGAAGCCAGACACAAAGAGAACACACTGTTCGATGCCATTGATATGAATGGTGAGGGACAGGGAGGCTTGGCGCGCTGCAGTCCATGGGGCTGCAAAAAGTCAGATACGACCTAGCGACTGGACAACGATAGTATGAATGGCAAAACTAAAATAAAATAGGCAACACTAACCGATGGAGATCAGATCAGCACTGGCCTGGGGCCAGATGAACTGAAAAGGAGCAAGAGGGAACTTGCTGGGGTGGTGGAAATGTTCTGAATCTAGACTGTGGGGGTGACTACATATTTGTTAAAATGCATTCTATTGTATATTTTAAATGGGCAGATTTTTGTGTTTAAATTCTTCTATAAAGTTTTTACAGGTTTTTCTTTTCCTTTCTTTTAAAGTAGGTTGAGTTCAAATTGTGAAAGACGTGAGTTCAAATTGTGAAGACATCATGCTAAGAAGATTAGACTTTATCCAGGAAGTAATGGGAAGTTTTTCAGTTTTCTTTGGTTTGGTTCTGTTAGGTAGGTAGAATAGGGAAAAGAAGTCCAAAATGGTGGTGGCTAAAAGACAAGGAAGGGAAAAGCCCGCGAAAAAAGAACAAAAGAAGGTCCAGAGGACCGGAGTGAGGACCTCAGGTAAAACAAACAACACTCTTGGCTGGCCCAATTTACCTAGGACAGGCCCAGGGAGAGATAAACATATAAACAGAGGAGCCAAAGCTAGCGCTCTCTCTCTCCCCCTCCTAGTTCTTTGGATCGACGTGCCCTCATGCCTCGAAGATGGATTTTCCTGCTATCTTCTAAATAAAATAGAGCTGTAACACTGATTTTTCTAAGAGCTATAACATGGTCCATTCGAGACCTGAGAGCTATAATGCGGTCTATCCAAGACCTGAGAGCTGTGACACGCTGAGGGGGCTTTAATGTCTGTCACTCCAAATCTTTGTGGTGACGAGACAAAGAACCGAGGAACGTACATTTGCGTGACAGTTCGTTAGCCGCTCAGTCGTGTTGGACTCTTTGTGTCCCCATGGACTGCAGCCCGCCAAGCCCATCTGTCCATGGGATTCTTCAGGCAAGAATATTGGAGTGGGTGGTAATGCCCTCCTCCAGGGGATCTTCCCAACCCAGGGATTGAAACCATGCCTCTTATGTCTCCTGCATCAGCAGGCAGGTTCTTTACCACTAGTGCCACCTGGGAAGCCCCAGGCTTGTGCCTAAGTGGAATAAATAATAGCCTGTTTGTTGGGATTTGAGGTACACTGGCCTCTAGATCTCACCTCTCATCTGTACTGTGGAATTTTATCATAGGAATCTCATTTCTTCTCCTGGAGATCCTTGGCTCCATGGAAATGTAGTCCTGGTCTCACCTGGCTACTGAGCCATCCCATAAATTTCTATTATGTTGACACTGAGGGAGAAAGGCAGATAGAGGTTGGGGGAGCGGGGGAGCATATCTCGGAGTGGGAGGCCTCATACTGGCTAGTCACTTATGTATGCCAGGAGTTGTCCAAGGGCTTCAGCTGCAGCATCGGACTCAGTTCTCACAACAGCTCTGTGCTGTAGGTGTAGCCAGCTCCATCGCACAGACAAGGCTGCGGAGGCTCAGGGGAAATAACGTCCTTTGATCACGGTCACATGGCCAGGAAGTAGTGAAATCAGGATTCCTACCCAGAAGCCCCTATTCTTCCTACTGTGCCCCTTCTGGGGATAGGGTAGGCATGAAAAAGCATCAGCCTATATTTCACAGCCTTACCCCAGAAAAGCGGCAATGCTGAGCAGTTGGAGAGGCCCTGACAGGTCCAGACAGCCAAAACTCTGCGACCCGAGGCAACCCAAGACCTGAGTTCCTCCTTCAAGCAAGCAACCAAGACCATCCACCCTTAAGAATGCTCTGCGGATCATACAGCAGGGGTTCCAAAGTGGCTGAGCAGGCCAGAAAATCCTCCAGGATGAGCAGAGAGGTCTGCAGTCCTGATGGCAGAAAACTCAGCTTCACTGCCACCCACCCTTCCCAGGCCAGAGGCCCAGAAGCCAGTAGCTGAGGCCTCACAGTAGCCCTGTGGGAAAGGGAGGCACCCTGGAGGCTGCTAGAAGGTAAGGGGCACCTAGCTTCCCTCCTGTGCTTAGTCGCTCAGTCATGTCCGACTGTTTGCAACCCCATGGACTGTAGCCCACCAGGCTCCTCTGTCCTTGAGGATTCTCCAGGCAAGAATACTGGAATGGGTTGCCATGCCCTCCTCCATGGGATCTTCCCAACCCAGGGATCAAACCCAGGTCTCCCACATTGCAGGATGATTCTTTACCATCTGAGCCACCAGGGAAGCCCTCCTATCCCTGAAAAGAGCCTCTGGGAAAAGCACTGCCCCCTTTCAACCCCAGAGACAGTTCCTCCCTGGGATCTGTAGGCTTGGAGCAAAATTACCTTACTCCCCAGTGCCTCTGCCTCCGCCACCCACACCTCTGGGCCTCTGGCAGGGACTGTGCCCTGCTCAGGACAGCTGGCAGCCCATGTGTTTCCACCCCCAGCCTCTCCCTGTTCCCAACTCTCAGGTTATGACACAGGGCAGGAGGAAGGGTGGAGCCTTAGAGGGAAAGAGGGCATGGATGTCGAAGAATATAAAGAGCCAGGGAGGTCCTGGGCAGAGATCCTTTTGCCGTGCCGCTCTGCACCTGCCCAGCACCATGGTAATGTCTGGTGGTCCCTGTTAGCTGTGCTCTCCTGGAGCTTGGGATGGAGACTGGCACCCAGGGGCCCTCCTCAAGCCATAGAGGGCATGAAGGAGTGAGGTCAGGGCAGCCCCCTTTGCCAGGACAGCTGCCAGGGTTGCCTGCTTTGGGTGGTGGGGAGGAGGGGAGTTCCTGGCCAAGAGAGGGTTAACGGTCTCGCAGGCTCCAGCCATAAGCATCACAGTGTATGGGCATCACAGTGTATCAATCACTGGATCTGCCTGAGTGTTGCCAGCACAAAATTCTCTGTGTGTGACGGGTGTTCATGGGGACTCTTGGACCATCATTCCTGTATGCAACTGTGTTAAGTCTTTCATTTAACATGTACTATTGAGCACCCGGGATTCCCTGGTGGCTCAGATGGTAAAGAATACGCCTGCAATTCAGGAGACCCGGGTTCAATCCTTGGGTGGGGAAGATCCCCTGAAGTAGGAAAAGGCAACCCACAACAGTATTCTTGCCTGGAGAATCCCATGGGACACCTACTACGCGTCAGGCATTGTTCTAGGTGCTTGTGATACATCAGTAAACAAAACAGGCAAAGGGCCCAGCTGCCCATCCCCTTAGCTGCCAGGTGCTTACACTGGTGGAAGGGTTACCACTGAGGATTTACTAATTTTTAAAAAAAGGCATAGAATACAGTAAGTTAGAAGTTGCAAGAGAGGGAGAATAGAACAGGATGAAGAGATGAGGTGCAATGTTAAATAGGGGCATCCCAGTAGGGTCCATTTAGAAGGTGAATTTTGAGATGATCTTTGAATTTTGAGATGAAGGAGAGGAGGAAGTTGGTCATATGGATACCTGGAGGAAGGCTCCAGGCAGAGTGAATGGCATGTCTGACACTTTTGAGGAACAGCAAGGAGGCTGGAGAGCCAAGAGTGAGGGGAAAAGGAGTTGCAGAAGAAGTCAGTGAGGTCACGGAGCTGGCCAATGGCTGTATACCATCCCGGTGTGTCCATCTCAGGGTGTACCTCCTAGTCCATCGCCAGGGTCCCCGTGTACCTGGTGCTTTGTGTCCATCACTGTGCGTGGCCAGGTGTGCACCATTCGGCCTGGGTACCTGGAAGTCCCTTAGAGCGCTTGTGTACCTGTCTACGTCCCATGTCTCGGTCTGGACGTCACGTGACCGCCCCTCCTCTGTCTGCCCCACCCCCTGTAGCCCACGGCTCTGCGCTGCGCGTGCGCGCTAGCCCTGGTTTGCCTAGTGGTGCTTCTGCGACCGGACGGGGCCGTGGGAGAGGAGCTGCAAGGACAACAGCATCTGATGTCCCGGGCCGCCCGTTGGCTGTCCAACTTAGGCCAGTTCAACAAGTACATAGAGAAGCTCTTCAATAGCAGGTGGGCAAGGGGGAAGGGAAAGGGATGGAAGGAAACAGACGCCACCTGCCCCCCTAGCCCACCCCACCCCACCCAGCTCCCTGCTCATCGCAGCCGGGAACTGGGCTCACAGAGCAGCCCCGTGGCTTCTGAAAAGACGTGTTCCTCAGCATGAAGTCCAAGAACACCAAGAACTCTAGTGACGCGAACAACCCCAGGAATAGTACGAAACCCCTATCAGCGAACGCGACGAAACCTCTGCCAGCGAACGCGACGAAACTCCCCGGACGAAATATCACGAACCCCTAGCCGCGGAACACCGCGAAACCCCACCACCAGCCTCCTCCCAGGGCCCCAGGTAGGAGAGCCTGGGCCCGGCTGGCCCCAGTAGATGTGTATAAGAGACAGTCCTTTTGCTGTGCCGCTCTGCACCTGCCCAGCACCATGGTAATGTCTGGTGGTCCCTGTTAGCTGTGCTCTCCTGGAGCTTGGGATGGAGACTGGCACCCAGGGGCCCTCCTCAAGCCATAGAGGGCATGAAGGAGTGAGGTCAGGGCAGCCCCCTTTGCCAGGACAGCTGCCAGGGTTGCCTGCTTTGGGTGGTGGGGAGGAGGGGAGTTCCTGGCCAAGAGAGGGTTAACGGTCTCGCAGGCTCCAGCCATAAGCATCACAGTGTATGGGCATCACAGTGTATCAATCACTGGATCTGCCTGAGTGTTGCCAGCATCGGGTTTAGGGGTCTTCCCTGCCTCCTTCCTGCAACCCATCCACGTTCCCCCACCCCAGGCACTTACACTACTTGGGGCGTGGGGAGGCGGCTGTGGAGGCCCTAGCCAAGAGGGTTTGATTTTAAACGCGATTGCGCTGCTCCTACCGTCTTGCTGCGGCTTCTTCTTTGCCTTTGGACATGGGGTATCTGATGCTGGGAAAGATCGCGGGCAGGCGGAGTAGGAGACAACAGAGGATGAGATGTTCGGATGGCATCACCAGTTCAATGGACATGAGTTTGAGCAAACTCCAGAGATAGTGAAGGACAGGGAAGCCTGGCGGTGCTGCAGTCCATGGGGTCGCAAAGAATTGGACACGACTGAGCAACTGAACAGCAACCAAGAGGGAGAGCATAGGTGAGAGAAGTGGATCCCAGCCACCTCAGAGGAGCGGCTCCAGCCAGATTTAACACCCGCCCCCCCCCCCCAAGTTTCTACACGGAGCAGTGCAGCCGTGATGCCAGCCTGCAAACAAACAGCACCCACACACCCCCACCCCCCACACACAGTGTGCAGAGCCTAAGTCCTGCCTTGGCTTCGGGGATCATCTTGGCCCCTCTGGCTGTGAGCAGAGCAAGGGGAAGGCAGGAGCTTACCTAGGCCTGTCCCTAAGAAACTGTCTCCTCTGGGGGCTGGGGGCCATCAGAGAGGCCTGGACAGGGGCAGAGGCCCCAGCCTCATCCAACTCTAACACAGGGATGTTCTGAATAGAGTCCCGATTTCCTGCCTCTGGGAAGTATCTACATCTCTCCCCACTCAGAACCCATCCCCTTAGCTGCCAGAGAAAATTCTGGGACTTCCGGCTCCATCATCCAAACTGTTCTTCTGCTGAAACCAGCATCCCTCCCAGACGCCCCCTTGCCTGAGCCATGCGCTTGCCCAGTGTGGCATCCTTGCTAGCCCTTTGACTTTTAGGGCCTAAGTCCACTTTTGAGTTGTTTGCACAGCCAGAACTTGAGGGGTTCTGACTCTGGTGTCATTGCCATGCGTTCAGTATGAGGTGCTGAGCCTAGGAAAGTGGATCCCCTCATTCCCCAAACCCACAGACTTCATCCCTTCAGGCAGAGCATGTGAGAGAAGCAGAAGGAGGCATTCCAGGAACCAAAAAGGTTTGCATTCTCTCACTTCTCGCTCCCAGCCCCACTGTGACAATCCCTTATCCACAGGTGCTCCCGGGCCAGGAAAAGAGAGAGAGATGAGGTCGCTCCCTCTCAGTCACACATAGACACACATCCCACCCCCTTTATTCAAGATGCCTGAGAAGAGGAGGGCTGGCAAAGGCCACTAAGACCCCTCTGCAGCCCATGCCTCCCCAGGCAGGGTCCAGCTTCTCTCCCTCCCTGAACTGGAGCATGCAAACCACAGACTGGTCTCCTGGAGGTGGCCATCACTCAGCTAATCCAACCTCCTCCCTGTAAGGTCAGCTTCCTCCTGCAGCCTCCCCTTCTGCGACTTGGCTTGAATAACCCTTAAATGCCCAGGAGTTCACTGCCTCTCAGAACAAGTTCTTCCCAGCTCTCTGGTTCTTCAGTGATGCTTCCTTACAGTCAAGCAAAGTCTGCCTTCCGGAGCCCTATTCTGGAGGCACATGGAGGTAACCCTAACCCTCCGTAAGCTGAAGCTGTGTTTGTTTGAAGACCAGTCATCCCTCTGCTCATGTCTTTCCACCACACTTCATGGAAACAGCTGCTAGGCTGCAAGTCTGCCCCTCAGAAGCTCTGGTCTGCTGAGCGCTTTCCTGGGTTAAGGACCATGCTAAAAACTTCACATGCATCATTTCAAGTCCTGCTCACTACAAACCCTATCATTCTTTCCATTTTACAGATGAGGAACCTGAGACTCAGAGAGGTTATAGATCTGCCCAAAAGCACACAGAGGGAATATGGCCAATCCGGGATTCAAACCCAGGTTCATCTGACTCTAAAATCGATGCTGTGTCCCTGTATTGGATTACCATCTGCTGCCGGACCTTGGACAAAATGCTGGACCTCTCTGAGCCTCGGTTTCCTCCTTTGTAGAGTGAGGATAACAGTATCTCCCCCCTCACAGAGTTGTTGAGAGGGTTAAATGCCCCTGGCACACAGAAGCTCATTTTCCCAACAATTTCACGTGACACTATCTCCAGCCCCCTCTCCATCTCCGTCCCCCTCTTCCGGCCATGCTTCTGCTGTGTGCTGTGCCTGTGAGGGGCCACACTTCCGCCCATCATGCACAGTGACCCACCTCTCACCGCCCCAAGGAGGGCAACTCCAATGCCCCCGATGTAAACGTGACTGTCTTAACCCCAGTCGTTCCTCTGGGCTGGACTCTCTCTAGTACGAACTAGCACTTCACCTACTGCCTAGACTATGAGAACACATTGGTGGGGATCCGTTTGGGGGCAGGGCTGCCATCAAGCCAATGATTGGGAGGGTCTAGAGGTGTGAAATGGGACCATTGAAGTTTCAGTGACTTTCTGAGTGACCTTGGGGGAGTCCCCATCTCCCCCTGGGCCACAACTTGCCCCTCTGTGAAATGGACAGGATGAATTAAATGACTCTGATGATCCTCCAGACATTCTGGATCAGTCCTAACACCCTCGGTTCCCTTCTCTCTGCCTGCCCCTTTCTTCCTGTGCATTTGGCCTGCTCCTGCTCCTGTCCACAGAGACACAGAGACAGTGAGGCTAAGAACTTTGATTTGCTTTATTTAGCCAATATGGAAGCAGGGAGCAAGCTGCAGCCAGAGCCAAGGGTGCAGATGGGAGAGCTGGGCCAGCCTCGCCCAGGAGTCAGAGGAGCAGGAGGTGGCATTACGAGTCCATTGTACTGATCTCCCTGCAAGAAGAGGGCAAAGCACGGCAGTGTGAGTGAGTAGTCCTTGTGCCCTCTGGAGACCTCAGGCACCTGTTCTCCCCCATTCTACACACCCCCATTTCCTGCCCCAGGCATCTGGGCACACAGGACAAAGAACAAAACCCACCTGGGGACCGCTGAGTGGGGAGACCCACACTCCAAGAAGTCCAGCGTGCCTTCTTTGTCTCTTTTCCCATACCTGGTAGGGGAGAGACAGCTGGGGCCAGCCCTATGCCCAGGTACCAGTTCACCTGCCTCATGCCTACCCCTGGGCACTATCCTGCCAAGGGCACAGGGGCCCGGGCCAGACTGTAGAGATGCTCTGCTCCCCAAGAACATGGAAGGGACTGGGCCTGGGCTCTTGGCGGGGGCCTCTTTCCCCGTCTCACACTCACCTGGGCCTGGTCAGCATGTTGATGTATCTGCGGAGCTCAGCCGCATACTGGGCCATTTGCTCTGGCGTGGCATTGTCCCCCGGATAGTCTGGCTCCAGCGGGGCTCCCAGGGCACCCAGGGGTGGCTGCAGCAACAGAGCCACGCACGTGGACAGAAGGAGCAGGAGGAGGCAGCGGTGCGCGGCAGCCATCTGAGGAGCCAGGATCAGGGAGATGGAGGGAGCATAGTGCCCATCCCGCCCCCTCCCCCTAGCCCATCACCCATTTCTCCAAGCCTGGAGACCAAGGGGCAGAGCAAAGGGCTACTGGGAGCTGATCACCCCACCTCCCAGACCCTGCCCTGGAGAGCTCACGAACCCCCTCTTCAGAGCAGAACAGCAGCTGGAGCTCAGCTAGGGCCTAGGCAAAGCAGAGAAGTGGGGGGTTGGGACTTGGGTAGGAGACCCAGGACTCCGGACACCCAGGGCCTGGTGACTCTGAAGAGGCAGCTACGGGTGAGAGCTGGAGGGGAAGGGCTGTGAGGAGTAGGGGTGCTCCAGCTCCCCTACAGGGTGGGGGCACACAGAAGGAACTTGTGAACCAAGGGGCAGAAATCCACAGCCTTCCACCCCACTTTCCCCCAGCCACTCTGCCAGGGGTAGACATGCAGACACAGGTCCTGGAGAGGACACCGCAGCCCGTGTCACCAGGAGGGATGGCCACACACACGGACTTGTGTTCACAGCCACCACCCCCTGCCCGGCGCACACCTGCAGGCTTCTAGCCAGCAGGCTGCTCTCCCGAAGTGATGGATTTGTCCAGATGAAGAGCTAGACCCAAGCAGGACCTCAGGCCTCTGGAGGCCCCCAGCCCTGCAAAGCACCACATCCTTCCACACAACCCACCCTTGGCCCCTCTGAGATCCCCGGCCCCAGAGCTAGAAACAGGCTGAGCCCACTTACCCTGAGTCCTGAGTGAGTGGGCGCTGGACCAAATCAGTGCCTGCCTCAGGCTGGATGGACCCCACTCCGTCCTTGACCACGGCCCTTTTATAGTCCTCAGCCCCCCGAGTCCCCGCCTCCTGTCAGCCTCTCTCCCTCCCCAGCCCTCACCCCCTCCTCCCACCATCTCCCTGGTGCCTGCAACGCCAGCACCAGGACCAGGGACAGGAGAGGGACAGGGCAGTGTTGTGGGCGTCACACTGGCAGCATAATGGGTTCAAGTGGGCCACGATCAGTCTCCTGCAGGCCCCCGTCTGCCTTCGGGCGCCAGAGCAGGCTTAGTTCAAGAAGGATGGGGTCCTGGGAATGCAGGATAACTGAAAGGTTCTGATTGCAGAACTCGGAACAGCCCTGCCTGTCTCCCCAGGGTTAACCCAAATACTCAAGCAGATTCCCTCTGGGCAGAAGATTGAGGCTGTGGCTCTGAGACTCCAGGGATGAAGGCTGGAGACTCAGGACTTCCTATGCATCTGTGATTAGAACAAGATGGAACAGGAGAGATGCCTCAGGGAACTGGGGAATGTGGAAAGGAGTGGGGACCCAGGTAGGCAGAAACCTCTCCCTGGGTAGCAGATAGATGCGCAATGAGAACTGGTGTGCCTGTTCTCATTCCTGGGTTCAGGGGAGAGGGGGCCAGAGAGGCCAGTATCTGGTAGCCATTTCCAAGTGCCTCCATTCCAAGATAAAGAAAAAAAGTGGAATCACTTGTACAGCCTTGAATTTTCTAAAGTGCTCCCAGCTCAATCACCGCAGTGAGTTCCTACAACAATCCGTTTTACAGATTCAGAAACCGAGTCTCAGAGACATTAAGTAACTAGCCTCAAGCCACATAACTAGTCAGTAGAGATGCAGGGTTTGAAACAAAGTCTAACTCCAAAATCTGTGCTTTTTTTTTTTTTTTGTA
Source organism: Cephalophus harveyi (assembly GCA_006410635.1). Taxonomy (NCBI): domain Eukaryota; kingdom Metazoa; phylum Chordata; class Mammalia; order Artiodactyla; family Bovidae; genus Cephalophus; species Cephalophus harveyi. The sequence continues at coordinate 242,315 of SJYT01000839.1, read as the reverse complement.
AGTAAGGCTGTTAAAGTATTGCTATAATTTCCCACTTTTTGACTAAGAAACGTGAGGCTCAGAGAGGCAAAGATACTAGCTCAAGGTCACACAGCTGTCTAAGACTCAAGTTTTGACTTAGATTTCCAACCCCACCAGTGCCAGCAAACCACCGCCACCTCCCTCCTTCCCCGCAGCCCCCCACTCCCTGGTCCCAGGAGCCTCTGAGTCTTCCCTGCTCGGTATCCCTTCCCCCACGCCGGCTCCCTCCCCAGCTCACGGGTAGGAGCATAACTGACTGTGTCTGAATGACTCAGTGAAGCCCTAGTAGTGGGCAAGGGACTTCTCACCCCGGAGGTTCTGCCATTTCAGATCACACCAAAAGAGTGTGTTGGAGCAAGGGTGGGGTGGGGATGAGGACTGGAGGTGACGCTGCACAGATCCAAGCTTTGGTTTTCCCCAAGGTAATGAGGATAAAGGAAGGCTCAGGAACTGCCTGAGTTCTGCCTTCCTCCTCTCAGTTCTGATTTCTGGCAACAAGAACAATAACGCTCCACCCAATTCCGCAAAGCAGAATGGAGATCGTTCTGTCTCCAAAAGCCCTGCTGGCCCTTCTCTGGGCCTCGGGGTCCAGCTTGATAAAATGAGGCTGGTGAATTCGTGGCTGGTCTCCGCATGGCTGGGGCTGCCCAGGTGGCGCTAGCGGTAGAGAACGCACCTGCCAGTGCAGCAGACAGGAGATAGGGCTTCGGTCACGGGTCATGGAGATTCCCCGGAGGAGAGCACAGACACTCACTCCAGTATTCTTGCCTGGAGAATCCCACGGACAGAGGAGCCTGGCGGGTTACAGTCCATAGGCTCGCGAAGAGTTGGACATAACCCAAGCGACTTAGCACACACACCCCAATAGGCGGGCCTCTAGTGAGGCCGGCAGGGGCTGCAGGCTGCCACCAGGGGGCGCCGGGCTCCAACCATAGTACCAAGGGTCTGGGCTCCCACAGGACTCCAGCGGCTGTGGGACCGGTTATGGCATTACCCAGAGCAGGTCCCAGCCCCTGCAGACAGATGGTAGATCTGGGAATTGGCTCAAAGCTGAGGCCATCTATAGTTGTGTCCTGTCACAGAGGTAAACAGCTTTGTCAGTGCCTACAAAAATGACAGTTACTCTACAACATCAGCAGAACCTACAGCTTTCATTTTTCTCCTTTGTGAACAAGAGAGTCTTCTTCTGGGTCCTCTCAGCGATGCTGTGACAACTGAGGAGGAGTGGGCAGTGGATGCGTTTTCTCAAACGTATGGTCACATCCAGACTGGGTGATGCTTCTCACTCACCTTCATCTGTTCCCAGGGCTCGCCCTGGAGCTCTGCTTCGAGAAGCACCAAGGACAGACTAAGTGAAAGTGGTCCACCTCCCCTGCCCAACCCCATGCTCTCTGGGACAGGGACGGTGGCCACTGGGCAGTGTTAGGATGGAGCGAAGGCTGCAGTAAGACCAGGAAAGGAGACCCCAGAAACACCTGAGGTCACAGGGCGAAGGTGGGCCCCACATACGGGACTGCAAAGGCAGGAATGCGATTAGCTTTACAACCGGCTCCAGAAATTCCTCCAAAGCAGCCTGGGCCAACTCTTAGGCCACTGTCTTATTCTCACACTGGGTTGGCAGCAGCAAGGGAGCAGGGAAAGGAAATGGTGGCCAGCCCCAGATACCAGGAACTCAGGGGGTCCCCCATTCCCTAGGGAAACCCTTGGGTTGAGGTTTATCTCTCTCTCTCTCTCTCTCTCTCTCACACACACACACACACACACACCTGGGGTCATTGTCCCACCCGCTCAGGCCCAACTAGGGGCTCAGGTCATTAATTTGAAACCTGGGCTCTGCCTCCACTTCTGTCCACCATGAGGAGTCCATCTGCCTCCAGGGTCCCCTAAAGGCTCAGGAGGGCTGAGTAGTCCTCCCTGCCCACAGTGCCTGCAAAAGCAAATCCTACCATTGTCAGCTCAATTTTTTCCTGAGGAGGAAGGCTTTTTTCTTTCTAAGAGACAGGCTAAACCAATCCATATAATAAATTACTGCAGGAGAGGAATAGTTGAATGGGGAGGAAAGAAAAACTGGGTGTGGGTCAGGTAGGGGCTTTGGGTCACATATGGGCTGGGTGTGGAAGGAGGGGAGTTTTTCCCTTGGAGTGGTTGGAAGGAAACAGTGTCAGAGCCGTTTTGAGATGGGTTAGGAGTGAGTTCTTCCCTGGTAGTTCAGCTGGTAAAGAATCTGCCTGCACTAACAAACACATGAAAAGATGCTCAACATCACTCATTATCAAAGAAATGCAAATCAAAACCACAATGAGGTACCATCTCACGCTGGTTAGAATGGCTGCCGTCAAAAAGTCTACAAGCAATAAATGCTGGAAAGGGTGTGGAGAAAAGGGAACCCTCTTACACTGTTGATGGGAATGCAAACTAGTACAGCCACTCTGGAGAACAGTATGGAGATTCCTTAAAAAATTGGAAACACGATACAGGATACAGGATGCTTGGGGCTGGTGCACGGGGATGATCCAGAGAGATGATGTGGGGTGGGAGGTGGGAGGGGGATTAGGGATTGGGAGCTAATATACACCCATGGTGGATTCATGTCAATGTATGGCAAAACCAATACGGTATTGTAAAGTAAAATAAAGTAAAAATAAAATTTAAAAACAAAAAAAAAATTGGAAACAGAACTGTCATACAAACCAGCAATCCCACTGCTGGGCATACACACCAAGGAAACCAAAATTGAAAGAGACACATTTACCCCAATGTTCATTGCAGCACTGGTTACAATAGCTAAGACATGGAAGCAACCTAGATGTACATTGGCAGAAGAATGGATAAAGAAGTTGTGGTACATATACACAATGGAATATTGCTCAGCAATAAAAAAGAAAGCGTTTGAGTCAGTTCTAATGAGGTGGATGAAACTGAAGCCTATTATACAAAATGAAGTAAGTCAGAAAGAGAAACACTAATACAGTATATTAACACATATATATGGAATTTAGAAAGATGGTAATGGTGACCCTATAAGCAAGACAGCAAAAGAGACACAGATGTAAGGAATAGACTTTTGAACTCTGTTGGAGAAAGCAAGGGTGGGATGATTTGAGAGAATACCATTGAAACATGTATATTACCATATGTAGAATAGATGACCAGTGCAAGTTCCATGCATGAAGCAGCGAACTCAAAGCTGGTGCTCTGGGACAACTCAGAGGGATGGGGTGAGGAGGGAGGTGGCAGGGGGTTCAGGATGGGAGGACACATGTACACCTGTGGCTGATTCATGTCAATGGGTGGCAGAAACCACCACAATATTATAAAGTCATTAGTCTCCAATTAAAGAAATTAATTAAAAAAAAAATCTGCCTGCAATGGAGGAGACGCCAGTTCAATTCCTGTGTCAGAAAGTTCCCCTGGAGAAGGGATAGACTACCTATTCCAGTATTCTTGGGTTTCCCCGATAGCTCAGATGGTAAAGAATCCAACTCCAATGCAGGAGACCTGGGTTCAATCCCTGGGTTGGGGAGATCCCCCGGAGGAGGGCATGGTAACCCACTCCATTCTTGGAGAAGGAAATGGCAACCCACTCCAGTATTCTTGCCTGGAGAATCCCATGGACAGAGGAGTCTGGCAGGCTACAATCCATGGGGTCACAAAGAGTCAGACATGACTGAGGGGCTAACACTTTCACTTTTTGGAGTGAGTAGGAGAAGAAAGGAAAAGAAGGGGGACATTCATAAGCATGTGCCAGGCTGTGTCAAGCTGACCTGTAGACTCAGCTCTTCTACTCACTAGCTCTGACATTCATTAGCTGCGTGACTTTTGGCAGCTTACATCTCTCTGAGCCTTAAAATGGTGAACTAATATTATTGAATTAGCCAAAAGGTTTGTTAGAATTTTTCCATAAACTTATGGGAAAACCCAAATGAATTTTTTGGCCAATCCAATATTATTTAAGGTCTGAGGATCCCTGTTTCATCAGTGAAGAAATAAATGCAGTGACATGAAATGACTAGGCCAGTCACACAGCCAGTGAATGATAGACATGGGACTCAAATCCAGATCTTTTGTCTCTGAGGCTTCTGCAGCAACTGTGGGGTTCCTGCCCTTGAAAGACTCATGGTGTAAGATAGAGCTGCTTTTAGGATAACTTGCTGTACAGCGCAATAACCAGCACAAATACCTTTTCTCCTTCCCTCCCTTCCCAGTGGCTAGAACTGGGATGCAGCTCTGAGCCAGATGGGTTATCTTCAGTCATTTAGATGAGGGCTTGGGAAAACCACAGAATAGGCACCTGGGCTGTTAACACCCCCATGGAGCAGAGCTGCCAATGCCCCAGATGAAACTCACGTTTTATATAAGAGAGAAATAAATTTCATTCTTAAGGAATTTTTAATTACATCTCAAGTTTAAAAGCCAAATCAATACTGTGGCCATATAATGTATGTAAAACAATTAGCTTATTGTCTAACACATAAGTAAGTGCTTTTTTTGGCTGTGTTATGCAACTTGCAGGGTCTTAGTTTCCTGACTAGGGATCAAACCCAAGCCCCTGCAGTGAAAGTGCTGAGTCCTAACCAGCACTCAGTAAGTGAATTCTCAGTAAGTGCCTTTTTTTTTTTTTAAGCTTCCCTGGTGGCTCAGAGGTTAAAGCGTCTGCCTGGAATGCGGGAGACCAGGGTTCGATCCCTGGGTCAGGAAGCTCCCCTGGAGAAGGAAATGGCAACCTACTCCAGTACTCTTGCCTGGAGAATCCCATGGAGGGAGGAGCCTGGTGGGCTCCAGTCCATGGGGTCGCAAAGAGTCGGACACGACTGAGCAACTTCACTTTCACTTTCTATTGATATTGGCATCATTAATGTTACATCTAAGGTTCCCTCCAGCTTCAACATTGGTTGAGTCTGATCAGCAGTGGATTACTCATCTCTCAACACTTCCCCCAGTGGACTTGAAGCAAACCCTTGTCACCTATGGTGAACCAGACATGTCAAGCTGGGCAGAAATTGTCTGTGGCCATATAATTTATACCAGGGGTCTCTTCTATTAGCTTCAAACTGACCACAGCTCTCCCAGCAGACCAACAGATAGGAGAGCATCATGGACGCAAACACAGATTCACATCCTCCCACACCTCCAACCACAAAATGAACCAAAGTTTGTAGCAGCCATTGCATGGTCCCATCCTACCTCTCCTGGGGTTGGGCTGGGGACTTGATCAACTGGTTAGAATGGTTAGAGTAGAGGAGTGGTTAGTGTAGAGGAGAGAAGACAGGAGGAACCGTGATGGAAAGTGAGTCTCAGAAGGTAGACTGTTGTAGGAAGAGGAAACCAGAGAGATCTAACTCCACCCCCCAGCAATCAGGGCAGGCTTCTGGGAGGAGGTAGCCACTACCCTGAAGCTCATCTCCAGACTGAAGAGAAGGAAAGGGATCTACAGCAGGGGAGTGGCCAGGCTGAAGGCTTAGAGCATTGGAGTCTACACGGCCTGTGACCTGACCAGGCCCCCAGCCTGCTTCCCTCTCCCCCTTCCACCCTACCTTCTAGGAGACTAGAGGGAAGTGCAGGGAAGGGAAGGTGGTAGAGCCCCAGGGACCCCAGGGCAGGGGGTGTCTGATCTTTGGAAGAACTTTCAACCTGCCCCCACCCCACCTGCCTAGAGCGCCCGAGGACCCTTGTCTGGGTGCCATCCACTCCTCACGCTGGGGGGTAGCGTTTTCTCTTGGTTCAGAGCAGAGAGGGCCCCCCACTCCACCCCAGCCCTGGCCTCGGGCTCCTTTGGTCTCAGGCGTCATCTTCTATCCTCTCAGCTTTCTCCCCTCCACCCTCCACTCCCACCTGGATGCCACCTCCACGAAGGACAAGAGACAAGATGTAGAAACGCACCATTTCCAGTTCAGTGAAATTTGCCCTTTATTTAGAGATCAAGGAAGGACCACATCCGGCCCTCCAGCCCAGGGGCGGGGACACGGAGAAATGGAAAAAAGGACCCCAAATAAGGACTTCAGAGCCAGCAAGCCCTGAGAGGAATCCAGGCTCCGGGGTCAGGAGCAAACATGGAAATGGGGTTGGTGTCTTAGCACATGTCTCTCTCTCGAGGCCGTCGGGGTCTTCACCACAGGTAGGCTCCTTCAGGCCTGTAGGAGGGAAAGGAAAGGAGTCATACGGAGCCAAGCCGGCGTCGGATCTGGGTAGGCGAGATTGGGGAACAGTACTAGGCGGCGGCGATAGGGTGGAAGGAGGACCAGGCCACCCCCTAGGGGACAGCCGTCCGGCGGGGCGCTTTTACCGCGACTTGACCGGCCGGTCCTCGAGATCTGGAAAGAGCAGTATAGAGAGAAGAGCTTCTGAGAAGTCTCGTTTCCCAAACCTGTGGGGCGGAGCCAGAGATGGGTGGGGTCGTGTCTGGCCACGCCCCTGGTGGCCGCCAGGCCCC